>RBNK01000464.1:0-25537 GCA_003990785.1 Endogone sp. FLAS-F59071 | reverse complement strand
TTTTTTTTTTTTTTTTTTTTTTTTTTTTTTTTTTTTTTTTTTTTTTTTTTTTTTTTTTTTTTTGCGTTAACTTATGGACGTTCTGCTTCGCTTTCCATAAGTAGACTGAACAACTCACGCGCGTCGGCGAACAGCTGGCTATATTCAAAGAGAATTATTTGACTTTCGCATCCGCGCTAGCGACAACGACGACAGCTATGCCAATTATTAATGCGGTTACGGGAGATCTAGGTAGGTCACTTAAAAGTGAGGATGTGAATGATTGGAGCCACTGATATGCCTACTCTCAAACCCTTTCGTATTTCATCTCAGATGAGCTCGTACAAGAACTGCTCGAGTGCGATTCCGCACTGGACAAGATGACGGAACGTGATACGTCGCCACAGAAAGTAAAACAATCTTTGTTCTAACGTCAGATTATTTTGGTTTGAAGGTTGGGTCCTTCCTTATAAATATTTTCTCCCCACGCTAACGTTTGCTCTCTATCGTGATCGTCCTAGTTCGAACAGTACGCCAGGTCCATACGTAGCCTGTGTGTGTGCTTGCAGAACGAGGTCGACGGGTTGCGGGAGTGCCAACGTTTACTGAATGAGGTCACAGCGGCGGAAACGACGGAACGGAGCTTGGCAGTGGGGCGGATGCAGTTGGGTAAGGGGTTGGGTAGCCAGAGCTGATCTGGTTGAGCGTACCAGTTGTGTTGGGTTTGATTTTTCGATTTAAAAATCAACCCCAAAATAAGATGGAACTCTTTGGCATGATACCACAGCATCGACCTTGAAAATAGACGACAGGCCATTCTACCTTATATACTCGCCAAAGATTTGTATTTATTTCGTTGATTAGCAAGGAAAAACAAAAAATTCAGAGCAAGCTTGAGCAAATTTTACATTTGAAGCATGCTAAGCAACATGTAGAACGAGAACGAAAATGGTTCGTCTTTACAAAGTATTTTGCAAAATTATGTATACCAAACTTACTAATCAATCAAGTTGTTTACGACTACTGTACATATCATTGATCCAACTCGGAAATATCAACCGCAACAATAGTATTCGAGCCTGGGACCTCACTATCCCGTACAACCTTACGCTTCTTACTCTTGGTATGCTTGATGTAGACCGCGGTCCGCTCTTCGTCCCCCGACACCTCCTCGATGATGGCATGGGTGCTAGACGAAATGTGAATCTCCGCCTCGCTCAAGTCGGTCTCCCTATCATCGCTCAATACCTCAAATCCCTGGTCCGGAGACCAGTCCTCGACGTCCGAGAACTCCTCCGACCCAGACTCAGAGGTCCGGCTCAAGATCTCATAATAATCTTCGATACTGCTGTGATTGGAGTGCTTATGGTGGCCGCTATGGGACAGGAACTCGATTTCGGTAATCTCCTGCACGACGATCGGCGAGTTGAAGAGTTCGAAGACTTGGTCTTCATTCCCAGAGGAATGTAAATGTTTCTCGGGGTGTGTGGGCTCCATTATAGTATTGTATGCCGAACTCGTAGGAAGGAATGGTCTGGTCTGTTGACAGCATTAGACCTCTCTGACTAACTCGCACCAAACTTCGTTTGGCATTGAAGGGTGACGTCATCCAACCATCTCACATCGTTTACAGTATTCACAGCAAAAGAATAAACTACGTTACAATCCCCAGTCCCGGTTTAAACTTATTGTGAGCCAAAAAATTTATGGAATTTAATTAATTAATTAATTAATTACATAAAAGTATAAAAGTTGGTCCCTACAACATACATGTACATCATTTAGTAACTAGTAACTTTTGGGAATTTTTCAGTAAATTTTGAATTATTTCACGAACTGATTTTTGTTGCGAATCACTTATTTTATCCGGAGGAAAATAAATATTTGTATCCGAGATGGTTTTTGTTTAACCATTGACAACCGAGCCACCATTGGGGTGAAGAACCTGTGCGATGCGACGATGAGAATGACGGCGTTTCTAAAGCGTAGGCGCACGAGATTGATAGCTCTAACGGAATTACTTACCTGTAAGAAGAATCGTTCGACGCCAGGAAGACGTAGCTCGTTGCAATTTCGCTTGGCTGTACACGGAATCCGAGCAATGAGTTGATGGCCAATATTTACCTTATATTCTTCGCGTCAGCAAGGATAGTAGATTATATAACTAGTACATTTGCCTGCCCAGGGCACGTAGCTACCAAAGTTTTCCACACCATCTGGAGGGAGATTGCCGGGATAAGAGGGGTCCAAATCGGACCAGGAGCCTACGTTGGAAAGGTCACCTGGAAGGTTTGATCGATATTAGACAACAAACTGAAAATATCATTATAATATGATACGATATTTGCAGCTTGGACATATCACAGCATTGACACGGATACCACGCAGTGCAAGTTGTTGGGACAATTATAAATTATTTTAGTCAGAATTAAGTACAAACATATTTTAATTAAATAACGGCAGCTAATTCAGAAAAAAAAAAATAAAAAATAGGGTCAAGTAAACTCACTTTGTCCAATGCCAGAGTCACTTCCGGTTATGGTGGCCACTTTACCCTGGAGCTTGTTAAAGATCACAAGAATTATCATATTCAGCTTTAAGTATCTTAAAGGAAAGTTCACAAGGCTATAATAAATGTGTTGTATGAGTAGGTAATATATATAACAAAATGTTATTTATTCTGTAGATATTTATACTTGAAATATTAATAAAACTTTTATAACCATCTAGCATCAGAAGAGTAGGTTGAGTCTCTGGAATAGATTTAATAAAATGTTAAATATTCATTCTTATTATTCTTATTCCTCCCATCTATATTCAATTCCTGCTCTGGTACCAGCTTCAAAGAAATATCTAAAATATTCATGAATGAATTATCTATATTATCTGATTGTTCTTCAAAGTTCTTGAATATAATCTTTCAGGCTATTTCATAAATCTGAGATAGTAAGATATACTATCAGAAAAATAGTTAATTAATCCATGAACTATTTTACTAAGAGCTGCAAACTATTTTACTAAGAGCTATAAACAAAATAGCCATAGACATAGATGCTAGTCATAGACTACAAACTATTATTAGTGAACAGCTATGAACTACTCTAGAACTCCACTAGAACAATATTGCAAACCTTGAACACCTCTAGAACAATATCGTGAACCATGAACTGGCTAGAACAGCCTGTGAACAGCCTGAGAACAGCCTGAGAACAGCCTATAAGCATGGATGCTAGTTATAGACTACAAACTGAAAATAGTTTCCTGATGACTAGCTAATCTTGTCAATCATCTCAACTTATTTCTAATATATTTTTTTATAATTCTTTTATTGAAGGTTTGGGGAGTTACCTCTGGCTATATAACATCCTAGCTATAAAAATAAAAATAAATAAAAGCTTTAATATACTTTTATAAAATTGTTAAAATATTGAAAAAAAAAATACTTATAAATATATAAATAACTGCAATAGTATAATAGTTTATATATTTACTAAGTTTTAAGAGTTTTACAAACTGTAGCTTCTTACCAAAAAGTAATAAATACAGTAATCTCTTGATATAATTACTACTGAAATGATTTATAAATTTACTCTTATTATCTTTAATATAAATAAACTTGTTGTTTACTTATAAATACTGATAATATTTTAAAAAAAAGTATATTACATCTACTATAGGAGTAATTTTCTAAGAGAAATCAATATTCTTAAAAATATAATTAAATTTCTTTATAAAAACTTCATAGATATAGAAGTACAAAACTGATATTTAATAGTAAAATCTATATAAATAGTAATAAATAAATTCAGAAATATTAAAAATAATTGCTAAATAAGTTTAGAAACTTTAAAGTAATTATTAAAATATTTAATAATTAATTAAAATATAAAATAAAGTAAATTTTACCTAATTTATCTTTCTGAGTTAAATTTAATAAGTATATAATAACTCTAACAATATCTTTATCTCTATTATTATATTTAAAGAATAGATTCTTAAGGAAAAGATATTTAATAAGCTAGATTATAGCAGACTTCTATTGTACTTTAGAAATATCATAACTAGAACAGAGTTTACTAATACTCAAAAATAAACTAAAGACTAAATAAATGTATAGAATTATTAGTCATATAATATATTATATTTATATAGTATATAAATCATTAATAACTAATAAACTATATGCAAAGTATATAAACTATTAATAATCATATATAAAGTAAACAAATATACATTTTCTTTTATTTAGATTTACCTTCTTTAGATATATGTTTCATAATCTCTATAATCTTGATGATCTGAAGAGATGGCTTTTTTTTTTTATAGTTCTATTTTATTGAGTTTTCTCACTTTTATTATCTCTCTTACTATTAGTACTCTTAATTCAAATCAGTCATATAATAGTTATATGATATAGAAAATTATTGATTGGATAGATTCTAAAAATCAAGCCTTCTGATTGGAGGATTCAAAGTTTAATTTAATTTAATTTAATTTAATTTAATTTATTAAAAGCACTAAAGATAAACAACTTTAATATAATAAGACTAAGAAAGAAAGAGAAATTGTTATAGTTAATCTAGTCTAAAAAGTATTATTTTATCTTACTGGAAAGAAAGAAAATAAAAATGAAATACTATAGTTAAGAAAGTATATCAAATTTATAATATTACTTCTTACCTAGTATTAAATTAACTTTGCTATATAAGAAGTAATAAAATAAGATTTAACTTGAGTAGAAAAGAGAAAGATATATATTACTCCAATTATACTAAGAATAAAACTATATACTCTATACATTATAAATATAAAACACTATCTATATATTAAACTTTATAAACTTTATAAACTTTATAAATAACTAAAATATATATAAGTAAATATACTACTAATCTATATTTCATAATAATCATTATCATTATACTTATTATAATTATCAATTTTATTATTTTTACATGACTGTATTTCCTATAAAAACTGTATATAGGCCTGGTGCACTGTATAATGGTAAAAGCAGTCCCAACATCTTGGGAATTACGTCATCAAACGATTCTGTCGCGTCGCGACTTCGCCCCGTGAATTTCTACACTGTGAACATGGAGAAGGTACTCGCACTTGCAAGTAACAACGACCTCGTGCAACTTCAAGCACTCTTAGATGCCGAAGAACCAGACCAGGCAAGTGGAAAACCAATTTATATAAACAGCATGGATTTCATAATTCGTCTTTGACGGCTAATTAACATGACGCGTCGTTTAGATCGCCGACTCCGTTGTGAAAGAGCTGACCACCGAGAATTTTTATGGTGGAAATGACAAGGACGTGCTTGCATTGTTGCGAGCCATTTTTTACGGTGAATATTCGAAAGAATTACAGTACTCAAGTTCATTTTTGTGTTTGAGGTGTTACTGTGCTTAATTTTAGTTTATCGATAAGGGTCTCCCATCGAGGGCAAAGAGGAGTCGAAAGCGACTCATAGAAGACGGGCTATAATAGTTCGACTTATGGAATGGTATAGTGCATGATTTTTAAACTGCTCTTTTATTGTGTTCCTGCATTTATAATAACTATATAAATATATTTATGTAGGTTATGTTCAAAAGATGGCGATTCGTCAACAGCTGTTGATAAAATGGCAACTGAACTAGTGAATCTCCTTTCCGATGAGGTAATGATGGATAGCTCCGTGTAATTCTACCCCTTTTATCGCGTTGTTGTGGACTCACCGCTTGATAAATTCCCTGACCAGATGGATGCTCTTCCGGAAAGTGTCGTCACTGAGGTTACTCTATATGTCACTGAAGTTGCTCGTACAGGCCAGAAAACCCACGGTAAACTCTTTGAGCTTTTACCAAAGTGCCTGAGTCTTTTGGGAGGATGTAAGACGGTGACGGTCTTGACGGGGACAGCGCATGCGGAAGTGCTGTCCGGGGTGGATTTTGTCAATTTCATCCTTAACCGCATGTGCTCTAGCCGGTGGCATCCATCCACGGTAGTCAGCATGGCGTCCGTATTTGGGGACATTAACATGACGCCCAAACAGTCTGAATTTGTTGTCGAAAAGGTGATAAGGTGAGTCGCAGAACGGTGTGTATTTCAGGGCTGAATATATGTGTTTTTTATTTTTGTGCACACGCGCGTGTTCTTTTTTGAGGGAGAAGGGGTAGAGGATTTACAATCAAGCTTGGAAAGTTAAATCTAATCGAGCATTCTCTTCAATCCTTGTATATTTTAGGCAATTAGATGCGCTTGACATAAACGAGGTTCCGCCACTTATCTACCAACTATTCCTTCTGTCCCGAAAGGTGCGAACTCGATTTATGCTTTTATTCGTATTATCGAGTATCACATAACTCTCATGGCTCCCGGCACTCTGAAATTTACAGGGTCATAAACGCTTGATACTGAAAGGTATATCAGATCACTTTAACAAGCTTGATGAAGAAGTAACGGAAGAAAATGATATTAGACGGTAGGTATCAAATTAATTTCAGTATGCCTTTAGAAGGGGCTGTGCACCACCAATAATAATAATTTTATTTCTTAATTCAGGGCCGACAATGAAGACATCAGCCCTACTTTCTCCTTCCAGCAACTTGCCCATATGGAGGGCACAGTCATACTTCACATGTGTTTTGCAATAAAGCAAGATCAGGTGCGTACGAAGCTCAATGAATTAAGGCAATTTATGAATATGAAATGTCGTATGCTGAATTCTTCTCACCAAATATATTATCATGACAATTAGGATCTTGGAAACGAGTTCATAAAATTCATTAAAGCTGGCAAGACCTCGTATCTAACCCCGTTTAATATTGCGTGTCTTCTCTCGATCGCCCGTATACATCGTTTCGAGGACTCGGTATGGCTACTTCTCGATGAAATTTCATACTATGATTCCCACTTTTAACAATTGCTACTGGGCTCCTTTTTATAGATTCTGGATTTCTTAAAATCTTCCGTCCTCACAATCTTCAAGGATGCCGAGAAATTAAGTAAAGCGACCTGGATATCACGTATATATTTATTTTATTTTTCTAGAAAGTTGTCGTTCAAAACTTTGGTTACTAAATTTTGTGAAATATTCACGATCATATAGAAGTTTCCGGGATTGAGGCGACACCCATTGCTTATATTCTCCAGCAAGTTATAAAAAAAACCGCATTTGGTTGGGATCAGGCGACCCAGAGCCTCGTACAGTTGGGAATACTTATTATGGATTCGCTTGTTCCTCCAGCAGCCTGGGGAAAAGGGAGTGGTGAGTGTTCTTTATTGTGGTAGTTGATTTCAAAGAAATATGTAAAGGACACATTCCCAACCTCTGTATTAATTTGTAGCTATAGCTCCTGTCAAAAAAGGTGCGGCTATGTCTCCGAATGACCAAGCATGCGACTTAGGCGTTCATATGTTGCTAGATGTATTCAAGGTTTGTTTCATCAATCTGGTACTAATTTGCTGATCGAAAGCATGACTTAACCAATATCTCCTATCAATTAGATACACGATATGGTTCGCACCGAGATTCTAGACCAAATTCTCTCTCGCATTGTCTCGAGATCGAACAGTGTCATGCATTTTTTGGCTCTGCTTGAGTTAATCGTTACAGAATGCCCTCAGACATTGCTTGGATACTTGCCTAGAGTAGGTCATATGATTGCATTACTTTGCTTTTATATATTTTCTATGTCAATATTTCACTTCACAAAACGACACGACCTTAGCGACTTTCTTTTATCTTCGCTTAGATCAAAGAGACGCTAGATTACCTCTCGTTTCTTCCTCTAGCCACTGCCGAGCGTCTGTTAAGGGCGATTCAGCCTATTTTTTATCTCAATGCCTCATTTAGAGATGGATTGATGCTCGTACTGCGGAAGAGCATGTTTGCAAAGTAAGGGTCTCGTGCCGATTACCTATTTTGCTTCTATTGAGATCATGTTAATGGTGAACCATTCTCATAATCCTGTCTGAACTTACAGGGATATTGACGGCCGCCTAATCGCGTTATCCGGTTTCATACAGCTCCTTGAAATTCCAGCGTTGCAAACCCAATTTGATGGTCCATCGCAGCAGGCATTCTCGCAAGCTGGTGCCTCTTCCACAAGGAACGCAGTTGCTGATATCCAAGCTTTGTCATTAGAAATCCTTGGTATGTACCTTATTGTTTGAGTCTCTTTGTTGAGACCGCCATTTACATGGGTATCTGTGATCTCTCGGTTCTCTAGGTATGCTTAGGCGATGCTTCAGTCAGCAACCGGAAATCCGCATTGCTTTGTACAACGGACTCGCCGGTCTCACTCTTCAGCGGCCTGAACTTAATCCTATTATCTTCGAGATTTTATACCCACAGGCAAGTGGTGCTATTAGTCAATCATAATAATAAACGAGGTTATCAACAAAGTTTTCTTGACTTATTGGTTACCGGTTTACCGGTATAAATCCTTAGTTTTTGAAATACTACGAATCTGACACTGGAATTGCAGCCCCGATACGTGTTGATTTATGTGTCGAGAATTCACTCTTCGGAGGTGTTCCGCGGGTTTTGGAGCCAGTGTATGCTCTTCTATCTTCCTTATGCAATGCCGTCGTCTTGGTGACATCTGATGGTGGAGTTGCTGGTATGTCGCGTTTTCGTACTCCTAATTTACCTGTGCGATGTCCGCTAAATAGTTTATTTATTGCAGGCAATATTACAGTAGATGATCATCTTCTGACCGACAGCAAAGCAAAGCTCGCTTCATTAGTGCAGCGATTGACGAAAGCAGATATGGAGGACTACGAATTGGATAAGTCAGCAGATTACAATATGGGAACCAATGTCGGATCAAGAAACAATCTTTATGCATGTTTGCTTTTAGGATGCTATGAAGTATACATTACTTTTTTTTTTTTTTTTCTTTTCCGCGTTTGCTAGACTACATCTTGGTTACTATTGGAGGCCTTATATCTATGTATTCTTCCAATAATAGGCAATGATGGAATATACTTTCCGAACTGGCAATGGATCCGTCGAGTCATCTGAAACAATCTTGAAGATATTCAAGAAACTCAAACAACTGTTCGATGTACTCAAAGAGAAATCTCTCAATGATAAAGGTTTGCTTGTGATTTGACTTCATTCTATGGCCAAAATGATACTGTGCTGTGATGGCCAATAAGTATTGAATTTATGATTTACAGGGAAAAAAAGCACTATATCCATAGCGGAACATTCAATCCTCGGTCTTGAATGCTTGGCAAGTCTATGTCAGTTTGCTTTTGTTGAAGGCGGAACGAGTCATCATCAGGCAAGGGCTATATTGAGAGCAGATGCCGATTTCGTGAAATACCTCACATCTGTCACACAAAGCCAGTTATCTAAAGTAAGTAACATTGTTTTCACAATGATCTGCAAAGAGAATTTTGTCTAAATTTTATAACACAATGTTTATATAGCTCTCTGCCACTACAGAAGAGCCTGACGAATTTATGTATAGACATTGTGTATCTATTGCCGAAGTTTTTATGAATGAATTTATCACCAGCGGAAATGAGAACGTTGCGACCTCTCAAAATTCCAATGCCAAGGATAAGAAAGACAAGGTACTTCACCTATTATGAAGTTTTGGAGGAAGGAGAGGGTGTGTGCCACTTGCTCATTTTACAATTGCGTTCGAACTATACTATAGAGAAAATCTATTCTCAGCATTGCGATCGAGTGCTTTGATGCAATCCTCCATATTGTCATTAATCATTGGCCGGAAAAACTTGGAAGCTTTATCGTAGTAATACTAAAAGCTGCGCAAGACTCTCAGGTTAGGGCCGAAGACGTCAATCTGAACGATCTTTTGGGATCGCTGATAAAAAGATTCCAAGTGAGTGCCAATTTATTGTTTACTACTATACTGAATTCAGAGGAACAATGTTTAACTTAATTGTCTTATAGGATTTGGTTGCAGACTTTACAGTCGAGAAACCCGCGCTATATCGAGAAGCTGCTTGTCTTCTTCAAAGTATAACTCTCTTATCCAAGCAGTACGACAAGAAATCGGGCGATCCGTCGCGGCATCTTGATCAGCTCGTCGCTTGGCTCGATAAATTCAATCTTGAACACTCTATTGAGGAAAATTCGGTCGCTAAGCCGGTGGTCTCCCTGCTCGTCCAGCTCACACGGGATTCGTCAAATTTTGTGATCATCGACCGTCTTGCCAAAGACGTCCACATTATTATGGGAAATATTGAAGGGACGCCGGAGGGAGAAGATGAAGAAGCTCCTGATTCGCATTATGCAATTGTGAACGGAAGGACGACGTATACTATCGCTGGGTTGGTGTTATCATTCTTGGAGCAATCCTACGATGAACTGGAGTGGTGTCTTGCAAAATTAAAATTCAGCACCACGGTCCTCGATCGTGAGTACACGTGAATAATATTGTAGTCAATTCGAGTCTATTTGATACAATCGATTCTAAATCGAATGCAATTACGCTTATAGCAAATTCCGCGACGCAGGAGATGAAGTCCCAGTCTCAGAGCTTTGAAAATCAAATTTATCAGCGAATGCAAACCTTTATGACCATTAACATCCACATTGAGAAATCACTGTTGACCGGACCCACTGCGGAGCATTTATTTCGAACTGTTCAGAAAGCTTACAAGGTTCTCTTGGTTATGACGAAATATGTAGGCTTTCTATTTTAGGTCGTTACATTTTTATTTATTGCGTCATGCAAAAGGCCTTCATTCAATGTTCCTGCTATGTTTATTCAAATCTTCAGAGACTTACCGATCCTACGAAAGTACCCAAACAATTTATCAACGTGATTATTCTCGCTGGTGGGGGGCTGACTACTTGGATGTACAAGTTTTTGACAGTTTACGGGCAGTATCAGGAGGAAGGTTTTGCTGATGGTAATCGAAAGAAGGGCAAGGGCAAGGGTAAGGCGGCGGTGAATGCCAAACAAAAGGTTGTTATCATGTAACAGCATTTGTCGTTCGGACGCTGTGTTTATCTTCCCTGTTTAACTTTTTTTTTTTTTTTTTTTCCTGTCCAAAAGGCGAAAATAGTGCGTGAGTCGAAAATGATACCCAGCCTCATCTATTCTGTTGAGAAATTCGAGCAGTACTTAATCCAGTTAGCGAAAAAATCCAAGGTAGGCATCTCAATGGGACACAACTTGTGCGTTCGACATTCTTTTTGGTAGAACTGTCGACTCATTATTTTCGACCTATCACGTCAGGTCAATCTCATGCAATACATGAAGAGGAGCACAACAAGGGATTTTAGGATCAAACTGGACCAACTGCAAGAGAGGGACCAAGAATCGAACGAAGACAACGATGATCCAAAGAAGGTAAGTTTCTCGAATGTCGATTCTGCAGCGTTCTTTACTGCATGCTTCAAATCGATTCATTACGCTATACTCAGGATGCGGCAAACACAGAAGATATGGATGTTGACAATCCTTCAGAGAACGAGGTTTGTTCGGGGGTTTTTTTGTTGCTTTTCAAACTCTAAGATCAAATTACCAAATTCCTAACTTTTTCGAACATAAACAATTGTTATTCTGCTGACAGGAGGAGGAGGAAGAGGAGGAGCGACTTGACGATAGGCGAAGTAAGCGCCCTCGAGTTTGAGGTAGCCAGCTAGTATTAGCCAAATATTTAGATAGCATACAATTTGTAATAATACGAAAATACGAAAATGCGAAATGCAAATAAGGTCAAAAAAATTAACTTTCTTTTAGTGAATCACATGGTCCTCACGTTGCCTCCGTTTTTGGTTGAAACACGCTTCTTTCTACATCCCTAACGAAACCCAACAGAGTAGAAAGCCACAATGCAGACTAACAGGAACTCGGACTTCATCAACTCCACGAAAAAGCAACCACCCCATATTCGCTTGTCTCTCCCCTCCGCATCAAGCACACCCGACCTTCTCTTCATACCATCAAACTCTACAGCCAACTCGATCGAGCTAACAATCACCGGCGAGGAAGGCGACGTTGGCGACTCGATCCTTGACTCTCCTGTCTCCCCCACATTTACCCTCTCTTCTACTCTACCCCGCTCGAATGTTGCCAACAATCAATATATTCGCCGTTCAAGTGCATCAAATTCCGAGCCTCTACTCTCACTACCGATCCCGTCGCCACGCACGCCATCCTACAACCCCTTCTTGGACGCTGACACGATCCTGGAGACGTCCGCCACATCACCATTAACGACGGAAGCTGACACGACCAACGTAAATGGGACCGGCGGGACAAGCGACAAGCCGGCTGACGCGCTGCGTGGTAGCATAGACCTGGCAGAGGAGAAGCGGCGGCGGCGGGAGAGCCGAAACATCGTCGAGTCATTGGCGTTGGACAGGTTTCGCAAGTGGATGGTGTGTTTCTGCATCGTGAACTTTGACTTAGAGATTGGCCAGGGTGAGGATCATTATATCGATTGACGAATTATGTGGTTGGGATGACTTTAGAGTCTGCTTTTATCCTGGGCTTGGACTGGAAGGAACCCGAATTGAGTTGTCATTATATTAACAGTGGCGCATACACGAAGGCGAAATATATACTATTCGATCTCTAGTCGCGGATCAACCAATTGGTGGATACTAAGAGATCTTTTGTGCTTGTGTCGTTATACTGGAAGAGACCGACATTTTATAGAGACATCATCTAACGGGTAGTTTATGTTTATTTCTCTATGAAGCCATGGATTTTATATATCCTCCTGCCGAATTCACAGAACTGGAAAAAAAGAATATGTGAGTAGGGCTAGATTATAGCATATTGCATTCGTCACATTTGAACTGTTTTGGTGCTGTGGACGCATTGCATTTCACTGATTCTCACAACGACAATGACTTCCCAGATGCTTCTCGGCATTCCCTGACTCCAACGTGTTCGAGGTCGGTGACATTGTATACAATTTCCGGACACGCTCGAATACAGAGTCTGGGTTCGCTGCATCAGGTTCGTTTCGGGTTTAGTTTCATTGCCAACTTGTAAGGACAAATAACTGGGCAGGATATTTCGTGCGTTTGGCGTTTGGTCTGAATCAACGACAAGGCTAGCAAATGATTTTCGGAATCCGTGGGAATTTTGGACGCTATATCTCCCATCTCACTAGCACGGACATTTCTACAGGTCCTACGGCCGACGCAGGTTTTCTATACGGCTACGTCTTCTTTCGGCAGAAGAAGGACCTGCGGATACGAAGAGGGTATTTCCAAGTGCGGATCCTTCAATCTCATATTTTTATTTTATTTTATTGTGTATGTGCAATGTCCAAAACATACAATAACGTACTGAAAGAAAGGCGTCTTTAAAACGTATCGATTACAGAAATCTGTCGTGCTGATTTCGCAGTATCCTTTCATCGGACTTTTTTCGCGGCTGATTTCGATTCTAGGCCCTGCTTTCTGCGACGTGGGCAAGCCGATGCTTGAGGCGGCGTGTCACAACATAGCGACTTGGTAAGTACCAGATTTGCTTATTTCTGCTGTGATGCTCTGAATTGACAATATTGAATGGAGGAATCATACTTGGCGTTTGGCTACCATGGAGATTCTAGCTTGCTTTGGCATTTACTGTTGAGTTCTTGGAGAACCCAGAATGAGATATGTTGTTAAGTCTTCGTGGGGTCTCTGTACGATATGAGCCGGAATAGCTGAATAATTGCATTAACACTTATTTTCAAAAAATAAAAATAAAAAAATAGGAAGGTCCCTGTACCTGGCCAGTATTATGAGCTGCCGTTCCTTGGCTCCGTAATTCAAGTCGAGATTCCACAGCCTCACAAGCCTCAGCTACTGGAGACCAGCCCGTTTGATATGGAACAGCTGAGGCTGGAGACACAGGTATGTAGAGTGAAAATGCAGGTTAACAAAATCATTGCAACATTCGAAGTCCAATAACGTATGTTTCAACTTCGAAATATATTATTGCTGCCTCCATTCTCATCCTCGTATAGATCCTCGCTTCGGTTCCAATAGGCACCCTCTACTGGCATTTCAAGGATATCCTAGAAGATCTGTGGCTATGTTGGGAACTCATGCTGCTTGCCGAGCCACTCGTGGTAATGGCGCCCGACCCATGTGTGTGCAGCGAATCTGTCGTCGCTTTAATCGACATGATAAGCCCGGTAAGTGGCCGTGTCATGGATAAGTCAATGAAGATATTGGCATTGGTACGCTGCATTTAAACGGAAAGCTGGATGTATTAGCAAATACGGGGGCAATAAAATAAGCTAAGTTGCTGGCCAATTTCAAATATAATCATGTAGATACCATACTGTGGGGATTACCGGCCATACTTTACCATCCAAGATTTGGATTTTAAATCTTTTGTTACGAAGAATCAGGTTTACCTTTCATTTCTTTGACACAAATATATAATATTGGAACTTTCGGTTACATCTACTGACTTAAAGTTAATTCACTTATGACGCAGCCACCATCACACCTGATCCTCGGCGTGACGAATCCGTTCTTTAACACGGCGCTGGAGCATTGGCCGACCATCATCAGGGTGGGGAGGCCGAAGCCAAGGTTGGTAGAATTTTTTGATTTAATTTGTGTCGCCGTTAGACAATGTATGTCATATTATGCATTTGTCACTGCCTTTATTAACATGCGACGGAACTATTCGCTTCCATGTAGGAAACCGGACGGCAGTCTCATGATACACAAGGCAAAGAGCGGAAAGTCCGCGGATTTCGTCCAGGTACGATCAACCTCAAGTTCTGCCTGCATTGCGATAATTTCAGGGGCTTGTTCCATTTTAACGGCCTCGTTACAATGGTACCCTGTAGGGAGCCACATCGAAGCGAAAATCAGTGATTGCAAAGGATCGAGCCCTCTTGAAGATGTTTGCAGAAGCGGCTGTGCGTGGTGTCCCAGCACGTGAGTTGCTCTTTCGTTTTATATCAGTTTACTTTTTTTTTTTTTTTTTTTTTTTTTTTTTTTTTTTTTGGAACTGCAGCGGATCAGGCTGCTGGGGTTGTGGAACCAATATGAGCGGAAGCCAATGAAATTCACACAGGTTGCTATATCATATACATCGTCGCAACTTGACTAATTTTAATACTATCCATCCGCCATTGTAGCGCACGTGCTTAACAACATTCTCAGGAGGTATTTCGTTGATTTGACAGAAAAATTCCTGGTTCCACTTAATCGATACTTCAGCACCTTGATTCCGGTGAATATGTAAGCACTGGTTGCAGCTTTTCGCAGGTTGCAGTGATTTTTTTTTTTTTGTATAATTTTGTGTATAGTTGCTGACTTTGCTAACTTTCAACTGACTACTTTACTATAGGAACTTATCGGGCAAACTGCAACCGCAGCTTAAACCGTTCTCCACAGATAACTTTATGAAGTCACTCAAAGAGCATGGTAAGCTAACCTTGATGCTTTGAATTCTGGCACTTTGCCTGGCCAACACATCATCAATTGAAAAGATTGAACTTGGGAATTATTCTCCCACATAAACGGCGACACAGGTCCACAGCTTCCTTTTAAATCGGCCTTCTCTACGCGCGCCTCCGCCACGGATGTTACCAAAGAGCTCTACTCGCATTTTCTCAAATGCGGAAACTTCGCTACTTGGCTCCAGCTACGTACGCAAGAAGCGCAACGGGAATTGCGGAAGAAGCAGTTACAGTTGCTATGTGACGCCGATGTACACGAATGGATGCGCGGAAGGCACGAGGTTGAGCTAGTAGATTTACTACTCAAAGTTAAACAAGAGCTGGTAATAATTTTTTTCCTCACTCCTGAATTTTGTGATGAATATGGATGCCATTCAAGCTGTGTTACTGAAACGATGTGCTTACATAGCAGCAAGGCAACGAGCCTGCACAAATCTCTTCCAAAGACTCGTCATCTGCAACACAGCTCAACACGTTGTTGTCCTTTCCCCCGTCATCACCCACGTTTTTCATGCCGGAATCGATGGATGAGCGACCGACGTCAAAGCAGCTCGAGCGGTTGCGCTCGCAGGCGGACGCGATCATCATGGGGTTGCCAAAGGACTTGCGGGAGACATTAGGAAATGGGACACTCTGAGCTGGGGCCAATGATATGATATGATGGCAGTAGAGTAGTTGAGGTTTTCATGTGTAGATTTGTAAAGACATATTTATTATCACATATACAATTTTTTATAATTATAAATACATTTTTGTAATACTAATCTCCTGGCTTTGAGTGCGCGTCATTGATACTTTCCGTTCATCTTCTGTAGGGTTTGAAGTATAATTGCTATGTAATCTCTTTGCTGTATATTTAATGTACTTAAATGCAAGTAAACTCTATAAGTAAAACCACGTATAGTAAACTCTAGTGCTGGAAAAATTTATATAGCTCTGGTTCGGATTTTATAATGCGCCAACGTAAGATCTCACGCACCTGACATTGGCGGTCGATCGCCAAACAGCTTGACAGATTGCTCTCCGAAAGGTTTTTTATTATTATTTTTATTATTATTTTTATTATTACCGAGTGCTAATCCGTATAAGTCATTTTGAGAATACTAGTATAGAACTATTTTAGCATTCTTAATTTAATTTGTTTCAACCCGTTCGGAACGTTATTGTACATTGCCAAAAAAAAAAAAAAAAAAAAAAAAAAAAAAAAGGCAAGAAAGAAATATCCACTCTGCCCGTTCCTTCGCACCTTATCATAGCATCGTTTCTCACGATTATAGATGCCTTCAACCGCTACACATGACACACGCATCTTTGTTCTCAAGTGAACACACCATCGCTGCCTCATTCTCATCTTCGACTTCCTGGCTGCCTCGGTCCTTAAGGGCAAGTTGATCCACAGTGAACTAGAAAAAGATGAATTTCAACCCAAAGAAATACATCGTGAGTATAAAGACGAACGGAACTATATTTGTTATATATAAAAATAAAAAAATAAAAAATAAAAAGATAAAGAATATTAATGATAATGTAATGTTCCTACTACCTTAATCGCATCGACGGCTGGCCTGCTTCGCAAGTAGTACATGCCAGTCTTGAGCCCCTTTTTCCACCCGTAAAAATGCATCGACGTCAGCCTGCCGTAATTGGGCTCGGCAAGGAAGATGTTGAGAGATTGTGATTGATCAATAAAGGCACCGCGATCGGCTGCCATATCAATGATGACTTTTTGCGAAAGCTCCCAGACTGTTTTGTAGATAGCTTTCAGCTCGTCGGAAATGGACGGAACTAAAGAATTTATATCGAAGAGATCGAGTGAACAGGATGATACAATGAATTGATCATTTGAATGGAGTATAAATCAAAATATTAATACCAGAAAAAAACAAAAACAAAAAACAAATAACAGATAGGCTTATTATCCTGCAATCAAAAAAAAAAAATACAACTCACCTCGCTGAATACTACCGTTATCGGCAATAATCATGTTCTTAACCTTATCGTTCCAGATACCAAGCTCAACAAGATCTTTGAGCAACCACGGGTTTACGACCTGGAACTCACCAGCAAGAACACGACGGGTATAGATGTTCTTTTTTTTTTTTTATGTGACGAGATATTTACGATCAAAATAAGAGCATAACAAAACACGTTCACCAAATAAACGAATAAATAGTAGAAGGTATAGATAAAAGAAGAATATGATGATACTGACCGAAGTGTACGGTTCAAAGCATTCGTTAAAGCCCAAAATCTGCGACGTCGAAGCAGTCGGCATTGGCGCAACCAATAGTGAATTCCGCACACCGTGCTTGGCAATCTTTTCTTTAAGTTCGTCCCAATCCCAAAGATCCGACGGCTCGACGTTCCACATGTCATATTGTAAGATACCCTTGGAGACGGGGCATCCCGCGTACGTTTCATATGGCCCGCTAAACTCCGCTAGCTCGCACGAGGCCTCCAGACCGGCGTGGTAGATGGTTTCAAAGATTTTCTTGTTAAGCTCCTTGGCTTCACTGGAGTCGAATGGGTAGCGCATCAGCATGAACGTATCGGCGAGGCCTATGAGTATCATAAAAAATTCCATAGTCTTTAATAAGAATGATTAAACCGCAGTGAAAATTGATTAGCAGAGCACACGACGATTTAACGAAATGGCGCAACACTAACCCTGCACACCCAAGCCAATTGGACGATGACGCATGTTGGAGCGACGCGCCTCTTCAACGGGATAATAATTGATATCAATAATCTTGTTCAAATTTTTCGTCACGACCTTGGCGACCTGTAACATACGAAAAACGGACTATAGTCAAATTCCCTATTTACTCGAAAGCGATTAAATTTATCAGAAACCTGGTGTATACATACCAAATGGAGCTTCTCAAAATCATAGCTCTCGCGATTGATGACAAATAAAGGCAGTGCAATACTGGCGAGATTGCACACGGCGACCTCCTCAGGACTCGAGTACTCTACAATCTCCGTGCATAAATTGGAGCAGCGGATAGTGCCCAGATTCTGCTGATTCGATTTACTGTTGCACGCATCCTTGTAGAGCATGTATGGCGTGCCGGTTTCTGTTTGGGATTCGAGGATTGCGTACCATAGCTTTTGGGCTTTAATGACCTTGCGCGCAAGGCCTTGGCGCTCGTAGGACTCGTAAAGTTTCTGTAAACCAAAAAACCAGCGGGCGAAATAAAATGACAAGAGTCAGTTAGAGACCATATTCAACTACGTTTGTAATCTTGAGTTCAATTAGTTGGTTCGGACAGTAAGAGTAGGTGATCTATACATGCCTCAAATTTTTCGCCCCAAACATCCGCCAATCCGGGCGCCTCGCTCGGACAGAATAAGCTCCAATCTTCATTGGCCTCAACACGTTTCATGAATAAATCCGATATCCAAAGGGCATAGAACAGGTCACGTGCCCTTGTCTCCTCCTTGCCTGTGTTTTTCTTGAGATCTAAAAACTCAAAAACGTCGGCATGCCAGGGCTCCAAGTAAATGGCAAATGCACCCGGTCGCTTGTTCCCACCTTGATCGACATAACGAGCCGTGTTATTGTACACGCGCAACATGGGAATGATACCGTTCGAGTAACCATTCGTGCCGGCAATGTAGGCGCCCGAGGCGCGAATGTTGTGAATGTTGAGACCGATGCCACCCGCGGTCTTGGAGATCATGGCACATGTTTTGAGAGTATCATAGATGCCTTCGATAGAATCCTCCGTCATGGTGAGCAGGAAACAAGACGAGAGCTGCGGACGCGGGGTACCAGCGTTGAAGAGGGTGGGTGAGGCATGGGTGAAGAGCTTCTCGGACATGAGGTTATAGGTTTCAATGGCTGCGTCAATGTCCTCGCCATGGATGCCAACCGAGACGCGCATGAGCATGTGTTGCGGACGTTCAGCGACCTTGCCGTCGATTCGAAGAAGATAGGAACGCTCAAGAGTCTTGAAGCCAAAATAGTTGTAACTGAAGTCACGGTCA
Organism: Endogone sp. FLAS-F59071; assembly: GCA_003990785.1. NCBI lineage: Eukaryota > Fungi > Mucoromycota > Endogonomycetes > Endogonales > Endogonaceae > Endogone > Endogone sp. FLAS-F59071. The sequence continues at coordinate 6,160 of RBNK01000464.1, read as the reverse complement.
TAAATAATAGCCGAATTGAGCTTTTCGGCGTGTTTCATGACAATGGCATAGATCTCGTCCGAAATCATGGGAGATAGCTTGTCAGTCTTGGGGTTTACGTAGCCGTGAAGATTTTCGACAACCTGAGAAAACGACTTGGTAGTCTCCTTGTGCAGGTTCGAGATGGCGATTCGCGCTGCAAGGATAGCATAATCAGGGTGCTTGGTTGTCATATATGCGGCCGTTTCAGCCGCAAGGTTGTCAAGCTCCACCGTTCCGACCCCTTGATAAACGCCAGATATGACCTGGTACAATAGCGCAGATCAGCTTCATCAGTTTACGTGTTCCTAAGCTCAAAATCTCGTTCCTACGTGGCTACAATATGCCACCACCAGTCCCAGCGAGATTGTAGACGCAAGATGCAACACTATTTACCTTCTGGGTCACCGCCACAGGGTCAATGTAGTTCATGTCTAAGCCATAGCAGAGCTTATTGATGCGCGCAGTGATCTACCGCAGAGAGACGCAGCGAAAAAGAAATAGCGCGTGAGTAAGTGTAGTGTTCATAATCACACGTGTCGGGAAATGGTGTAAAAAATAAAATACCTTGTCGAACGCGACTCTTTCGCGTCTACCGTCTGTGAATCCAAGTCACGGGTAAGACGCGTTGGTGCGTTGGTGAGCATAAGGAATGTTGACACGCGTTGTAGAAAACTCCCGAAAGTTTGTTGAGAGAGAGTCAAGTTTGTCCGGATGCTTACCTCTCTTGTAAACATACATTGCTATTATTGCTATTTGAAAAAGAGGATTTGATTGAAGGGTAATCAGGAAAGATGGGTGCTTGGAACTGTCCAAATTGTCCAAATTAAAAAAAAATCGGTGGCGCGTGAATTTTTAAGAAAGGAAGGGCCCCTCATTTTGCCGACTCTTACACCCCTTTTTTTCCCTGAATTCTTTTTTTTTTTCTGCATTCTGTTAAACTGTTTCTATTCTCTTCATTCTCCCCCCCAATGGCGGCGCAATACGACTAATTTTAGTCCTTGAGGATTCACAAGCCTCACGCTGCATCATGTCGTCTACTTGTTTACTACTTGGCGCTTTTTTTACCTGTGTGTTATTCATTCGTACGCGATCTGGCAAAAAGTGATGAGAACATGCAAACGTGAAGCAAGACCAAGTCTTGCAAAGGATTGCTTATTTAAGTCTCTGATTTTACGCCATTTCGTTATGCACCCTTTTTTTTTTAAAAAAAAAAATTATACTTGATTTTTTTTTGGTGCTTTATTTTATTTTTTTTGCTCTTGCTCACGTGCAGTCGCACGTCTTGTGCCTTTGATGTCGTGAATGGGCGGGTGAGCTCCCGCGCGAAATATATTCGTGCTGGGAGACAAGGTTGTAGTTGGGATGGTTAAGGTATATATATATACATTTGACACTGAATAAAGAAGACCCGTGGAACTATAAATGGTTGTATATTGAGTTTTGATGGCTTTTGCGTGCTACACGTGGGGATTCTCAAATTGTTTCGCAGGTATAAAAACCTCATGCTCACTCCTTTGTTAAACTGTCCCAACCATCAAGCACTTGCGTTGAACTACACACTTTTGTGTTAACAAAAACAACAAAAAACATGTCCCTCTCCTTCCCCACCAACCTCGCCGAGTTTGAGATGTTAATCAGTGGTGACAAGCTAGTAAGAAAAAAAAATTTTTTTCTCCTTTCGTCGCACCGACATCTCTCGTCGCGTCAACTCACACCTGAACGTTAATGTGCGTGCTCGCCGTCTCCATCGCCCACAGGTCGTCGTTGACTTCTTTGCTACTTGGTGCGGACCCTGCAAGATTGTCGCCCCCAAGTTCGAGAACTTATCTAATATCTACACCGATGCCCTCTTCGCCAAAGTCGACGTCGACGAAATCCTCGTAAGTATTAGATCGTGATCTAATCATTTATCGGAATCGCAGAGCAGCGGCTGACCGCGATGGAGGGCATGTTTGACACTGTTATGAACAATCTGCTAAGCTCAACTTCCCCCAACCTCTCCGGCTCACCAGGACGTGGCGGAAAAGATGGGTGTGCGCGCCATGCCGACTTTCATGCTCTTCAAGAAGGGCGAGAAGATCGGCGAGATCGTCGGGCCTAACGTTCCCAAGATCGAGGCAGCAATCAGGGAAAATTTGTAAATGTTTAGCCTCTTCGACGACTAGACGAGGGGACTGGGGGACTAGAATAGTCGCAAAAAAAAAAAAAAATTATCGAAACACTTTCTCGAGGGCGAGGAATATTTCATCATTAAAAAATATATATAAATATACTCTAGCTTTTAAGTAGCCTTAACATCCTGATTCACCAAATAGTTTATGAACACGAGGAAGGAACGGCGACTTTTTATTACATTCGAGGGTTAAAATGCATCATCACAATCAAACCATAAAACTATGAAATTTCTAAACATACAAAATATCAAAATAACTTCTCCACCCCTTTCATTCGTCTCATTCGCGAAGCGGCGTTGGACACCATACTTACTTTTGTTTCACGTCCGTGAAATGAAAGTCCAACTCCATATTCAACAACACAAGGACATTTTGTAGATCAATTTTTCATGTTTCACCACATTACTATCCAACAACCGTCAAAGTCAACAATCTTCACAACGATCTACAAGAATCCGCCGAAAACGCAAACCAATTTACAACTTAAATCATCACCCGCAGCCCCGACGCATTGGCGCCAACCTGTGCGATCTCGCAGACCGTGCATCGGGTGCTCTCGTACTCGGGCTTATATGACGTCTGGCAGTATGGGCAGTTGATTGCTGGGCTGCCCTTGTAAATGGGTGTGTACGAGGCACCGCAAACGACGAAGGGATTGTATGAGTCGTAATCGAGTTTGAATTCATCGCGCGGTGTCCGCTCCGCAACTTGTTGGATTTGGCGGGCCTACGTATCACATAGAGCAGTCAGGATTGGCTGTCATCCTCACAGCAAACTATTGCGAGATGGAAATCTTTTGATCTTGGCATTTCTTACCTCATTGGCTACCGCTTGCGGGGGAGCCAGCTCCAATAACCGCCGGGCAAACATGGATGCGGTTGAGAAGTTTTTTACCTTGAAACTCAATTTCATACCTTGACGCAGAGCTAGCTGCAAGTGAGCGGGCTGCAGCTGGCAGTGAGTGAAGTAAGCGGATAGCTCGAGTGCACGCTTGATGTTATCGGGGTTCTCGGCGCTGACTGTACGACGGGACTGCTCGATCGATAGACCAAGAATGTATTCCCTGCAGACGCCGATCAATTGTTGAACCTATATAATGTCGACAAAATTATGTTTAAAGTTGCTACAGGGGAAATGTATCACATATTCGATTCGCATGATAACTTGGAGTACCAACCTCATCCACCTCAGATTTCTTGGAAACAACAGTCAACAAGACCGAATGCAAAATAGCCTTGAAGCTGGTAGTGGCATTCGCGAACTTGCCACTCGTCGTCAATTTGTAGGCAGCCTGTAGGTCGTTGCTGATGATGTCTTGGAAGCCGTATACCACTACAGGAAGAGACCTTCGCGGGTCGGAATCCTCGCCATTGCGACGAACTTGGAACGAGAGCGGAGGGAGGGAGATGTTGGCCGGCAGCGAAACCCGCGAAGCTTGGAAGATGGTGAGGAAATGCGGCTTGAGCGGAGTGAAGTTGACGATACCGACTTGGCGGTTGAGAATCTATTGCGCGCACAGCAGTGTAAGTGAATAGGAATGATATATCTATTCTCTTTCGGATCGCTCATTCGAGCATGATAATTATTGGCATGAGATAAAAATATACCAACCTGCATTGCAGTCTCGAAGGATCCGGCCGCAATATGATCTGCTGCCAAGGGTGAATTCTGCACCCAAACCGCAGACTCGTTCGTGCCCGCAGCCGGAGGTGTGAATTCGGCGGTCTCGCCATCGGTCGCCGCGTCCCCAACCTCCACCTCCAAGTTGAGCTTAATATCTGCATCCAGATCCCAGCCTCCTTCCTCGTCCTCTCCTGCGGCACCATCTTCTTCGGTTGCCGTAGCCTTCGGCTCGGAGACGCTGGGAATACCGAAATCGTCCTCGCCCCAATCCCCACCAGCTTCCTCCATGATATCGCCACCATTGGCCGCAAAGTTGAACGGAGCAGGTGCCATGGGATTGGACTGATCGGCGGCGAAGGCGCTATCAAAGAAACCGCGCGACACAGTCAAGAGCGGCCAATTGGAATCCTGGAGCCTAACGATCGGTGGCGGAGGTTGTAGGAGCTGACCTGCCGGTGGTACTTCGATATCGTCTACGGTTAGGTTTGCAGCAGTAAGAATAGCCTCGGCTTCCTCTGTCAATCCGTGCGACTTGGCCGTAAGATAAGCCAAAGGTACTAGGGTTTTGGAAGTATCACATGGAGAATTCTTAGATTGGTTGATTCAAAAAACAGCCCACAAACTCAATGTAATCATCAGAAACAAGAACAAGATTGATAAACGCAAAGACCACAATACGTACGTTGACCAACTTCTTTCAACAGTCTGATACGCTCTTCAACATCACCGAGATACAGCGAGTTGTGGAACCTTGACATGGTATCATTCCTCAGCTCGGCAATCTTCATCATCTTTTTTAGCTTGTCGACATTACCGGTCGCCAGGTACAAGAAGGAAAGGCGATCAAAATTGCTGAAAAGCTGATAAGCCATCTCAACGACCTACCGAACACACGAGAAGGAATCATTCGCATCAATTTCGCTTAACCAACCATCGAACGATTTGAGATAATAAAAAACCGTAAAGTACCAACCCACTCACCTTGTGATTACCCTGCCGTAGTGCTTCAGCCCCAAGCTTATTCCAACACTCCTCTTTATTCATCGCCTTGGCCGTCTCCAACGCGACCTCAATGTTACCGCACTCGAGCGCAAGCTCGAATCGGGTCTTATCGTCACGTACAAACTGCAATGCGACCTCTGGGTAGCCTTTCTTCTGCAGGTAGGCGATGATGGACTGACCGACAAGGTTGGAGTTACGGATAATTTGCAGGACCTCGTCATAATTCCGTTTAACCAGAGCGAGCTTGAAGCGGTACTCGGTCGGGTCGATGTTGATCGTGCGGGCCTTGCCGTCGCGATCGAGCACGTGGACACCCTTGCCTTTGACGCGGGTCAGATAGACAGGTTGGTCGAGGGTGCGAATGATACCATTGTCGCTAAATTTACAAAAGATGTCATAGAATTTATCAATGTTGCAGAAACACTACCAATATATACTTGCGACACAATAGAGAGGTTGCTACAAGACTCACCCTTGTGGTAAAGCATATTTAATGTGGTTTAAAGTGCAGTATACAAAGATGCCGGCATCGTCCCATGCACCGCTCTTGATTCTGATGGTTTCATGAATCAAGGCGCTCTGTTCCAAGTTTTTGTTAGCAAGAGTGATCGCTAAATGAAATTAATAATATAAATAATAAATAAAATAAATAGGGAGTGGTGGGAGGGTGGAAGTATTTCGTGAATATCAGGAATACCAGGAACACCAGGACCATTAAAAACAATAATGACAATAATTAAAGGCAGAGAGATGGTACAATAACATAATTCTTCTTCAAAGAATACTTACTATGCTTGCTCAACAGCGCAACTAGCGACATGTCGGGCGACCACACAACATACTTGACAGGCGGTGTCGAAAGTTCCGTCACGTTGCGACGCTGGGTGATATCGTAGAGGATGACCGAAGTCGAGGTGGAAAGCAGTAGGTTGCCCGCGCCGGCGTAGAAGATTTCGTTAACCTGGCTTGGTGGCTTGAACGACTTGGTGACGGTGTTGGTGAGATCGCGGATCTGGATCTGTTGATGCGTCTTGTCTAAAACGGCGAAACGGTTGCGTGCAATGAAGATGGCGGAAGTGCCTGAGCCACGCTTGCCGTCTCCTGTAGGCTCGCGGGGTTCACCGCTAAAGTCTTTAGGAAGGCTGAAGAGCTCATATGTACCGCCATCCGAGGGCTATGAGATACCGATGAATGAGACATGAATACGCATTCTTTCAAGACGTCGGAGGGCATTAAAAAGAAGAAAAACAAAAAACAAAAAACAAAAAACAAAAAACAAAAAACAAAAAAAAAAAAACAAAAAACAAAAAACAAAAAACAAAAAACAAAAAACAAAAAAC
>RBNK01000463.1:0-25557 GCA_003990785.1 Endogone sp. FLAS-F59071 | reverse complement strand
AAAAAAAAAAAAAAAAAAAAAAAAAAAAAAAAAAAAAAAAAAAAAAAAAAAAAAAAAAAAAAAAAAAAAAAAAAAAAAAAAAAAAGGTCAAATTTCGACCGATTATACATCGATTTTTCCAAACGATACGGAGAAAGCGTCAACGGGGCTATCCTACTCCATCATCACGTCTCGATCTGATATGTCCTCAGCCCAACCAGCACCCTCTCCTCTTCCTCTTCCCCCTCCGCTCCTGCGGGGCCGACATCCCAGTTGCGTAGCCTTCCCAAGATCCACACCGCTACCTTCCTCTCTCCGACCATGTAGACTTGAACGCCATCGGCCCCAAACAGCCCTACGAGGGTGTCTTGCAGTTGTAGGAACCTCTGGTTCTGATTGAACGGATCGGGCCCACCCACGAGGGGCTCAAAGAACTCGGCGAGAGGCACCAAGCGACAGGTTTGACCAATTGAAGTGTGACCGATTGAAGTGTGACCGATTGAAGCCTCGATATCGTCATCATAATCTTTGGACAACGAAGCCTCAGTCTTGGCGGTGGGGAGGACGAACTGCGAAAATTCGGAGGCCGTCGGAAGTGCCCTGTCGTCGTCTTGCAACGACGAGGAAGTGTGCTCGCGTGGCCAGGCGACCAGGGCGAAATCAAGGGGATATTCACCTTCGGTAATGTAGACGAGACCTGAGGCGGCGTCAAGCAATTGGCGCCGGGCGTAATCGACACGAGGAGATTGAGCGGCGGAGGTGGTGGCAGGGGCCGAGGCGGAGGGGTAGGAAAGTTGGTCCATTTCGAAAAGACGGTTCTGAGGAGCGGTGGCAGCGGCGGTAGCGGATTGGTTTGCAGAGTAGGGTGGGTTAATGGTAGGATTTGAGAGCATGGCGAGGAAACTGGCGTCTTTAGGGTCCATTGGGGTTTAGCGGATAGAAAAGAGCTTGGTGGATGAAATTAGTGCGCCAGAAACTTTGGCGCTAGTCACCTGATCTTGTGACGGCCTTGAATGATGTCATCAATGCCTGCCAATGAAGTTGATCCACACGACACTCAAAACGGCGCGCTCTGCCCTTGACTCTATTCCAAAAGACCAATTACCCGCAGCGATGGCGCCACCCTCACGCACCATGCTCTGGAGCACCTTGCTGCTCGTCCTGCTTGCCACTGCCGTATTCGCCGACTCTCCATCTTCCTTTGCCGTCTCCGGTGTCAAATTGGCTGTGGTTGGCTCTGACGGCATGAGGAAGGGAGGAGAAAGGTGAGCCAAAGAGACGAAAAAAAGTAGACGGGCGAGCTTTCGATGGAGCTGGGAAATTAAACCATTATACAATGATATCAAAAATTAATGAACAACAATTGAGTCATTCTGTCGATTGGGACACGGACTGGGCTGGTTTCGAATACAAAGTGATATACCGAACGCGTCACATATCTCTCTGCTCTAACCTTTGTCACCCGCTTTCACCCTCCGCCCAGTATAAACTTCCCCGCTAAGCTTACGTCCAAGTATACTGTTCATGGAACCGACATCCTGAGCGTAACGCTACAGATTAAGGATGCCGAGGGGAAGTCCGTGCAGCCCCACCAGGCTTTCCTTATATTGACCAACAAGGAGACGGGCGTGCAGAGCGCACAGGTCCTGCAAGTTCGTGACAGCGGGAAGGCGAGGGCTGAGGTGGTAAGTTGAACGGGTGATTGTTATTTTGGGAGTTAGCGGCGATTTTTTTTTTTTTTTTTTTTTTTTTTTTTTTTTTTGTATCTATTCACTCCGTCTATCTTGCACAATTGTACACGCACGCCTCCTCACATTAGTCCTCCAAAACTGTTACGGACTCTCTCGTGGGCCCCTACACGCTTGACGTCGTCGTCGGCACCTTCTCACTTCCGGATCCGCTGAGGTACACTATCGGCTCCGTCAACTTTGAACCAACGATCGACCTCGCCAAGTCGAACGAGGCCCCGGCCTACTATGGTGGCCCGCCCGAGGTTGTCACGTACGGCCCGCGTCCGGAGATCCATCACGTCTTCCGCCAGCCCGAGAAGACGCCTGCGTTGGCGTTGTCCAATGCGTTTGTACTCGTCGTGCTAAGCCCATGGCTTGTGTTATCGGGAGCGGTATGTATAGATTCAGAAGCTTGGGACGGCGATGCTTTGTTCAAGTTTGTTTATTATACTAGCCGAATTATTTGATGATAATGATTTACGCCACCATTCTTATCCATTCTCTCTGACCCCACCATCTCGCACATTTCACATTCACCGAATCTCCTCAGTGGCTCTCCCTCGGCGTAACTCCTGCGATCTTGGGCCCCTTCTTCTCAATCTCGATTCTCGCTTTCTTCGTCACCCTGGCCGGCATCGAGTTCCTCTTCTACAAATACTGGACCTCGCTCAACATCTTTGAGACCCTGACCTATCTTTCTGGACTTTCCGTCGTTGCGTTCGTCACCGGCCAGCGCGCGTTATCCGAGGTACGGGCGAGGAGGAAACTGCGGGGAGAGGTGAAGTATCTCAAGAAGGAATAAAAAAAATGTGTGCGAAAAAGAATGGTGTATACAGAAAGGGTGATTGTCGAAGAGGTAAAAATTGCTTAGAGGATGCTAGGTGGGGACGGTGATTCCTTTGATTGATTGATATCTTGTTTATGCCTGTGTCTCTGCGTTCGTGTGAATTCTCGCCTCTCCTTTACTTTGGAATGACTGATAGAAAGAGTAACGTGAATAATATTCGGTGTGCAAGACAATAAAAAACCGTAAAAATACATGATAAAATACACGACTTTTTGTACATGAGAAGGATTAAAAGAAAACAACGAAACCATGTCAAACGGACGCACATCTACGAAAACAAATGTTCCAGAATTCTTTCCACGGCGCCCGGGAGATCAAGCAAAAAGTATCTATGAAACAACAAGCGATGGACATGCGTAGGCAACACACACAAGAAATCTATACCCCTCACACACCATCTACTATAGAGTTTTAATGACCCTCCTCCAACTCATCCGCCTTGTTCCGCCGAGCGACAATGTAACCGTTGTTTTAGTAATACACGTGCAGGATCCCGAACGAGATGTTGATGAGGATACCAGCGATGATGCCTGAGATTGAGAGTCATATGACCACATAAGCGCGAGCCGATCGATCGAGCAAAAAAAGCAACGGACAGGACAAAATGGACATAATGACAAGACTGAACCAAGAAACCCACCCATCTGATGCCTTCTCGTAAACACGGATTCGCGGAACCAGAACAGGGTGATTAAGCCCAGGAAAAACCCAAGCATCAGGCCCCATACCATCTCCTTGTAAGTGCCTTGGAGAGCTGGGAGGTGAAGGGGTGATTAGTTAGATTTATTAAGAGAGATAAATGGGTCATATTGAGAAGGAAAAATAAAAATAAATAAAATAAAATAAAATAAAATAGATAGACGTACTGCCATCCGGAAGCGTTTCCCCCGCGTTCTCCATCCACTGTTCCTCGAGGTTGCGTGTCTCCTCATTGATTTCTACTGGGGGTGAATAATATTGATGGTGTGGGTTGCACAGCACTAGTTTTGACTTTACACGTAAGAGACAATTAACGAGTAACAACCGACCTCCGTTGAACACGGTTCCGTGTAGATGATGGAACTGCGCCCGGATATTCTGAATGTCGTCTTCTGAGAACCCGGCCTCACGTAGCCGGTCGAATCCCGTTGGCGGCGTGATTTGGGGCTGTAGCTGGTCATCCCAAGCACCGGGCGAAAACCCCCAATCATCCAGGTCAATTCACCATACAACAAAATAACAAGAAAATGGTGCAACAAAGCTTAAACGCACACGTACCGTGGCCTCCGAGTTTTCCGGCAGGATATCAGTAAGTGAGCAGTGAAGGTAAATGGCAGCGTCCGGGAACCGCGGGTTGGATAGCCCACATAGCGCGAGAGCCTGTCCATCCGAGAGGACACGGCCCTGGTAGATGAGGCGGAGATGCTTGGCTTGCAACCTGGGGCACACCTGCTTGATCTGCAGCGGGAGATATGAGTTTTTGTCTTGAGGGGGACTTGGCGAGAATGCGTGGGAAGGAAGCTGGTGTATGCCTACCTTATCCTTCACCTGAGCGATGGTTTCATTGAGAGTAGCACTCACCAGGACGTCTTCGCCCTCCGTGAAGCGGATGTGCAAGTCGAGAGGTGCTCCGTCTGACATGGTCGATGGACAAAATACTGTGACGGCGACGTTTCATATATTTAGGACGTCATATCGCACAAAGCGCTATTTTTTGTTAAATAATAAAAGGTTCTTTTGATTGACTTACTATTCTCTTTAAAGTAATAAAGATAAGTCTTTGACTTACTTTGTCTCTTTACTTATAATAGTTATATTGCTGTAATAGCTTAAACATCTTAAGTCTGAAAAAAAACACAAACAAAAAAAAAAAAAAAAAAAAAAGCGTAATTTAAAATTCTTCGAAAGAATGGAAGCGTTTTTTATTTATTTATTTATCTATTTAAACTGCTAAACATTGAAAATGACACTCCCGCAGACCAAGGAAATTTTGCCGTAACATCCACCCCGCGCGGAAAGAAACGTCGATGTGGAGGAAGGCGAGTTTATGACTGAATACTTTTTTATTAGTTATTTATATTATTTATAAACCTCTTTTAATTGTTTAAAGTTTTATATAAAAAGTCTTAATCTAAGGCTCTATTTACTAATTATATTATCATACGCAATCAATTACATTAATGTTTAAAATGACAAGATTTTTAAAACATTATTAAAGAAACATCTTTAGCTGACCAATTCGATTGGTAACTCTCAGTTACTATGAATAGGAATACTGATCTGGCAGACTCCTGTGGCTCACGTCATTATTAGAGCTGGAAGATCTCATTTTCAAACTCTACCATGCTGCTCTCGCCCAGCTCACATTCCAACATGGCAAATTCGTCTGAGCTAAAGTAGGCCTGCAAGACAGCCAGGTCAGCGTTTAAAAGCAGCAAGGCATCATCGTCGACCGCGAGGATTCCGTCGTCCGGTGACGAGTGAGATACAGGGTTGTCGGTGCTAGTGAGTAGGGGCGGTATGTCGATGGGAACAGGGTCTGGGAGGAAGGCAAAACGTGGTTTATCAGGCTTTGAATGGATTAACACGCATAATTTCACAACGTGTTAAGCTAGCAGAATTTTGAATCATTCAGAAAGAACACCCACCTCTCCTTGGTTTATTGCAGCAGCAACCATTAATATATCTCCCTCTTCTTGGTTCACTGTATCGTCTTTTGTCCCACGCCTGTCAAGATCAACAAACGTCCTTTGTATGACACATAATATTCTGAGATTGCCAGCATCCTCAGAAGTGAACCGGAGCCAACTTATATCCAATTTTTGTTGCTGGTTAGTCATTTCTTGGATGGCTATTCCGAGATGGTGCAGTGGGCCAAATGAAAAGTGTTAGAGTAATAGGACGGTTATTCTATACTTGTGACAAATATCAAAATGACAAGCGAAGATAGGCTAAGGGAAAGAAAATGAATGAATGGTACGTACTGTCATAGTTAATGTATTCCTCAGTTTCCAGCCTTTATATATATAATTTATTTATTCGCGATTTGTAAAAAAAAAAAAAGCCCCTGATATTGCTCAATCATTAATTAAGCTCGAAGAATATTTGTTGTAGATATTTTACTTGGAGTAAAGCTGACTAATTATGCTATTGCTTAATATTTCTTATCTGGTGTCTCAGGGGCGCGAGACTAGAGGCAAAAAGAATGTCACAGCCGCTCTGTTATGCCTCCGGCCGAAGGTGTAACGTCGGCTGAAGGTGTAACGTTGCCCTCCACAGCAGACATCTAACCATCTAGCAGTTTATATAAACATTCATTGCCCCGATATTAACCATCATCACTGTACGGAAGCTCCAATACCATATCCCAAATATCTCAATGACTTCTGCTTCGCTGGTCCACTCTCTCTCCGCTCATGACCCCGCACGTCTTTGCTCTGGTCTAGGATAAACGTGACAACCAATTGTCCGGAAGTCATCGTATGCACGTGCCTGTTCAGCGACGTTAGAGTACGACAGGATTGATTATCGAAGCGGATTGATTATCGAGACGGACAGACAGTAAACAAGTGATATAGAATAAAGGGGTTAGCAGGAATTTGTTCCAAAAAAGACCTGATTTAGCGGTTCCTTTTTTTAGGGAGAGGGGGAGAATGTTTCCAACTTTTTAAGATATGTTTAAACGAAGAAACCTTACACGCAAATCCTTCCTTTTCGGAAACACCGACGGAAATCCCTCGCCACCGCCGCAGTAGAAACTGACCTGTAAATCAAATGGTACGTGGGATAGGAGTTTAATGGAAAAATAAAGTTAGAGCATGTGCCTTTCTAAAGGGCATTTTAATTTTTAACTTGATCGCCAACATTTTCGTCCTCAAAGCGCATCGTTTTGTAATATCTAGAGGTGGATATCATCCATATTGATGGAGTCCGACAGAAATCAAACTATTTCAAATCAGTTTGAAACAGTTTGAAATAGTTTAATTCATTGGGGTCCATAAATAATATAACCTCTGGATGTTACAAAATGATGTGCAGAACATTCAGATATAAGCATGTTTTTAGATTTTTTTTATTTGGATTTTTATTGGATTTTCTATGAATTTATTTATCTGAGTACTAGTGATGTCACCTTTTGTTATTAAAACTATCAAAACTGTCATCTTAACACCTTTCTACTACAACTTCAACTTCAACTCAAAGCCAAGGTATGTAGTTATCATTTTCTATTTGATTACATTACTATAGATATATTGTTATTCCAGCCATGTTAGTTCTAGCTGTAGATGCTGGCTGTAGGTTCTAGCTATAGGTTTAATTATAAGTTCTAGCTATAGGTTTTAGCTGTGGGTTCTATCTATATTCTAGCTGTGGGTTCTGGCTTTGTTTACTTTAAAATTTAATGAGTTATTATAAAATAGCTAAAATATTATAAAAAAATCTAGTATATACTATATTTTAAGCTAACTTACAATCTCTAAAGCTAACTTACTATAAGAGTGATATATAAAAAGCATTAATGAAACACTTACAAAAACATAATAAATAACTATATCTGCTATCAACCATCAAACTCAGAGGATACAAGAACCTTATCCAACCCAACTGCAGTAAAGAAATACTGCCAGACACTCAACTCCACTTTGACCAAACTACGAACAGATCAAGAATATAGTAGAGAATATAATTATCAATCAACACAATAAACCATTACAACTATATACTAGAGTGACCCAAGCAGACACTATCAATATGGTAGAACTTGCAAAAAGGAATATCAACATCTACTAGTTTCACAACACTGCTAGATAATTCAGAAGTTACTATTAAATAAGATATGCCATAGCTAAAAGAATCTTTAAGGTATTCCAATATTAGCCTTCTGTATTGAAACACCTTGATAGCCTAAGCCTATATCAATAGAAATACTTATGAAATAAGGAAGAAGAAATCTTATTACTCTATCTCTTAGAAAATTACCTAATGAATAATAACCATCTGAAAGAAAAAACTAACACTTCCTTATTAGGATTGGATACAGAAGAAGAAGTAGGCACCGCTGATATCATAGGTACCACCAACATCATAGACACTACTAATATTGTAGGTACCACTAATATCGTAGACACTGCCAACATTGTAGGTACTGTCAACATCATAGATACCACCAATATCATAGGCACTGCTAATATTATAGGTACTGCTAACATTATAGGTACTACTGATATCATAGGCACTACTGATATCTATAATATAGATTTCATTAACATATTATTTAACTTCTAAATTAATATTTTAAGTAGTAATCTGGGCAGCTACCCATATAGCATCTTGAGAATTTTGTATAAATATCCCTTAATTCTTTATTCAATAAACTTCAGTTCAATAGCAATATACACTCAAGATCCCTTTGAGAGCTAAAGATCTCACCTCTTTCTATACACATCTAGAGCACTATAAGACTATAAGTCTGAAAATCATAATTAATATTCTTATAAAGAAACAAAGTACTTTCAATACCTTAGAAACCTTGCAATGTACTTAGAGATTCCTAAGTCTAATGTAAATTAGTATCATCAGACACTTCCTTATAGGCAGTTTAGAAGGAACCCTCTTATACTTACTATCTCTAAAGCTAACTTATTATTTTTAAATCTTTATCTTCTTCTTTTTTAAAAAAAACATAATTTCTAATAAAATTTTATAGTAATAATAGAACAACTACTAAAGTAAAGAATTTAACTGAAGAGTTCAAGAGTTCTAAAAAGGCAGAAATATATTCCTTCACAATCCTCAGATACTACATTATTATCATCATTATCAGAAATCTCACTTTCAACAACTCTATATAAAAGTAATAATAAAAATAAGAATAATATTAGTAGTAATAATAATAGCATCAGTAGTAGTAACAGCAGTGAAAACAATATCAATATTAATGATAATTCTGATAATGATAGTGATGATGATGATGATGAAGATGATAATAATAATTATAAAGATAATGATAATGATAAAGAAGATAAGAATGATAAAAATGATAATAATAGTAATATTGTCAAAATTTTAATAGAGGATTGGAATGTTTAAACAATAGCATTAGTATAACAAATATACTAAAAATTAGTTATTCTACATTCAAATGTTTCAAGTGAGAATGCTCAGAGTGTCAGACATGATATCTCTCTTTATGTATCTTTACTACAGCTATGTGTTATGCTCTTTAGGCTTTACTATGACTGATATTAAGATATTCCAAGACTCTGTGCAAACTGATTTATTTAAATAGAAATAGAAAGGGTATTTATACAAATTTGAAAGACTAAAAAACAACTAATAAAGACTTCACTATAAAAATACAATTCAATTATTGCAAAGAATATGTAATGACTCTGGTAGTAGCATTTTGCTAAAATAATAGGCATTAATCCAAAATAATAGGTATCAATCTGAAATAATAGGTGTCAATCTGAAATAATAGATATTAATCCAAAATAATAGGTATCAATCTGAAATAATAGGTGTTAATCCAAAATAATAGGCATCAATGATAAAAATAAAAGGAGATAGAAAGTTATAGTAACTCCTAAATTAAGCATAGTATAAATCTGTGAAAATCAGGTAATTTGAGGGTCGGCCGTCATATCTGAGAGCTCAACTGGAAATGTCTCATCCTCAAGACTGAAGGATAATAGAGTGATTTCTTCTTCTATAGCTTGACAGATTTATACAATTTCAGTAAAGATCAGTTTGTAAATATCAACAGTTCTTCTATAGAAGCTAGAGAGGAGCTATTCATAATTAAGAAAAAGTACATAGGTCTTGTTAACTATTTCCTTTACAAATTTGAGTAGTTCTATTTCTTGTTTTCTATACTTATAATATAAGCTTCATACTTGACCTTGATGGAACTGGATCATTGTATCAGTTGCATGATTCTGATAGCATAACTACTTATAGTATTGCTAGCTAAGTAGAAGAAGTCTTTTGAGGTCTTCCTCTTGATTGAAGGAGATCTAGTCAATAGTCTTGGATCCCTTTATCAGTGCTTCTTTCATTACTTTTTCTACATCCTTCTTTGGGCTGTATTTGTTAGGTATAGTAGACCTTGACTTTGCTTTAGTAAACTGAGGTAGGGAGGATGGAACTATTGAGTTTCTTAAGCCAAATCATACTTTCTTTTATAGCTTATATATAGTATAGTCCTTCCTACTTTAGTTGTAATTTAACCAACTATGATAATTCCACAATGTTTTAGTATATAAGGACTTAATCTCCAATATACAAGGGGGTTATATTTGCTTTTTTATTTTAATTTGTTTGTTGTCTCTCCTATGCTTTGTCAATAAATATAGATATCTTTTTTCAGATTAATTATAATCTGCTGATATCTCATGCAACATAAGTCTATAAATGATCATCATATATTTTGATATCTTTTTTGAGATAGTAAAACTCTTGATTTGGTAATCTCTTGTATATAAGTTCAAAGAGGCTGAACTTTGTTGACACTTGATAAATTGTTTGAACCACAAAAAGAGCACTATTGAGGTAATGGTCCTATAATACTTCTTGATTAACAATCTTCACCAGAACATTCTTAACTATTTAGTTGGTGCATTCAGTTTGACTATTTCCTTATAGGTGGTATAATGTTGTTTGGATATATGCTTGATATAGTAAGTCTACTTAAGTTCTCTGATTAGCTTATTTAGAAACTCTATGCCTTGGTTACTAATTATTTCCTTTGATACTTCATACCTGCAGATAATATTAGTATGTAAGAACTTGGCTACTATTTGTGCATCTGTATCTTCAACTGCTATTATCTTTGGATATTTTGTAAAGAAATTAACTACTAAAATGATGTATCTTTTTTCTATTAATATTACTAGCATAGGTCCCATGATGTCTATCCTGATATATGAAAATAGCTCAGTCTTGATAGTTGCAGAAGTAGCTCAGGGCATATCTTTTGCTTTTGCTCATTTTTGACATGTATTACAGTTTCATACAAAGTTGATTATATTATCTTGCATTTCAGATCACTATGCCAAGTTTTTAAGTTAATATAAAGTATTATCTTGGCCTATATGTCTAGATAATAGATGATTGTATACTAATAATAAAATGTTCAATATATCCTTCTTCTAAATTGCTGAGATAATATATCACTCCTTTTTACAATATAATAAATTGTTCTAAATTTCATACTATCTTCCTATAGTTAATAATATGTTCTTCATCCAATCCTCCATATCATTTCTGATTTCTCTTCTTATTAACTAAATCACTAAATCATAGTATAATGTTGTATTTATTGCTATGTCCTGTCTTGGGCATCCAATAATGGCATTCTGCTAAGTAGGTCTGCATTCTGGTTTATCTTTTCTTTTCTGAATTTCACAGTGAAATTGTATTCTTGAAGTGTTATAATCTAATATATATATATTCTACTTAGATCAGGTCTATTAAACAACCATTTAAGTACTAAATAGTCTATAATAACTTTAAAATATTATTTGATAAGGTAATATCTAAACCACTTGACTGCCTATACAACTGTGAAGCACTCCAATTTGGTTGATTTATAATTTTTCTCAGCACTGTGGGTTCCTTTGCTTATATAGCAAATTACTTGTTCTAGGCCTTTAGTATCATTTTGCAAAAAGATTATACTAACTCTTACTATACTTACATCTGTATACAGCTTGAAAAGCTTGATCTAGTTTGGTTTTGTCAACATGAGTACAGTTGCCAAAGCTTTCTTCAATGTATTAAGTGTCTTCTGCTTAAGTTAGTTTTATTCTTCATTAATTTCCATCTAATTGTAGCTTTTTGTAAGGGTTGTATATAGGGGGCTTGACTAGACTTGCAAAATTGTATATGTATCATTGGTAGTATGAGGCTAGTTCTAGGAAGGTATGTATCTCTGTTTAGTTTATAAGTCATTTAAATTTGGTAACAGCTTCCACTTTAGCTGGATCAGTTTGAATTCTTTCTTTATTAATAATATGTCTAAGCATTGTGACTTTCTTGGCAGCAAATATATACTTCTTTGATTTTAAATAAAGACCTTCAGTTCTTATTCAATTGAATACTTTGTATAATGCTTTGATATAATTTAAAAATATTACTATAAATATTGTGATATTATTAATATAGATCAGTAGCATTTTTCCTACAAGGTCTTCAAATATCTTGATCATCATCTTCTAAAAACTTGCTGAAGCATTCTTGAGTCTAAATAGCATTCGTAAATATTTCCAATAGCCTTAGGGTGTTATAAAGGAGGTGATTTCTTATGATTCTTCATCGAGTCCTATCTGATAATATCTACTAGTCATATTGAGGGTTGTATAGAGACTTGCATAGATTAGTATTTTTGAAAAGATGTCATCAATTCTTGGTATCGGAAAGGTATCTCCCTTGATGATATCATTAAGTTTTCTGAAATCAGTATACATTCTTGAAGCAAAGGTTCCTGCTTCTAATCTTTTCTTAAGTATGATAACATTTGGGAATCCTCATAGGCTATCTATTTTGGCTGCCATTCCTCCTTTAATCATATCATCAATTTCTTTTTGTTACCATTCAATATAAGCAGGTAGTATTTGATATGATACATATTTGATCGGTAGATGCTCTTAAATGTCAATATAGTAGAAGTGCTTTAGTAGCTTCAAGTTGATCTCCTTGAAGGTTGTTGCAAATATATTAGAATACTTATTAATAAGTTTCTTTAATTCCTTCTTTTCTCCTTCACTAAGTTATTCTTTAAAAGTATATATCTTCTTATTTGCTATCTTAGGTATATACTTGAGGTCTGTTATAAGTTTTATGATATTTATTCCAGTTGATCTGAACTTTTTATCTCCTCTAGTTGTTTCTTTAAGGTTGACTACTTCTACTACCTTACTAGTCCAAATAGGTATAATTATTAACTATATAACTTGATCTTCTCTATAGAGTTTAGCTATATTGAATTAATATTGGTTAACAACTACAATCTTGATTTTGCTATATAGTCTGCATTGATAACTCCTACATCAATTGTGATTCTAGTGACTGCAAGAGAACTTCTTAGTTTGATTTGACCATAGTATCCTTAAGGTATTCTTGCAGCAATTCCTATTCTAACTATATATAACTCTTTGAGTTATAGTTTGATATCCTTGATGGTAGAAAGATCAAATCTGGTGGCTTATTCACTTTTTCATTCTAATAGTTTGGTCTTCTAGTTAGTTTGTATAATCTATATCATAAAGAATTCTTTTTGTTCATCTTTATTGTCACTTTCTATCATCTGCAGGTAAACTCCTCTTTCTAGATCAATAGATATTTCATAGCATTATCCTTTCTAGGTAATTCACATTTTGCATACACTGAGGTTGATCACTGCTTATACCTTTTTTAACCAGTTATTCCCAATGACCAAGTTGTAGGATATAGTATCAACTACTATTACTAATACTGGGATGATAAGTTTGCTGAAATAGATAGGTAATTCATACACTTTGCCGAGTAGTGTTGTGACATATCCATCTACTACTACAATTGTCATAGTTGTGGTTTCTTCAATCTGCCATCTAAGTTAGTCAAGTATTGTTTTACTGATAATGTAACCTCCAGTACCTGTATTAATAATGCATAGTATCGTTATTTCTTTAATCTGATATTGTAAGTATGTAGAGGAGTTCTGAGGTTCTTTGTCCTCTGATTGCTGTACTACATTAATTTCTATTACTTTATACTCAGGTTGCATATCACTTATCCCTTTTTGGATTTGCTGTCGAAATGTTGGGAATTTAGCAAGTTGTTCTATTTTGACTAGGATTGTTATATTCTCTATTTCTTTCCATATATTTAGATTATATTTCTTAGATTTCTATAATTTGTGTTCCTTGTTTCTTTTGCTTGCAGGTGCCTCAGACATTAGTATATCTTCTTGAATAATGTAGTTAACTTCTTCTTTAAATAACTTATCTTGTTCATTATCATTAAATTCATGTTCTTATACTCATTATACTACTTGTAGGGTTTTTGTTATATAAGGGGATCTTGCTTTCTTGAGATATCCAGGTTTTCATTTCTCCTACATAGCTGGGAATACCTCTATCTGACTATATTCATCTTCATTGTCAAAGTCTTCTTCTTCAAAGATGATAATATTTATCTAAGTCTGTCCTTAAGTTCCTAATTAGGTAATTCTGCTTGTTTCTATTATATATCTTGAAGTATAGTGCTCTTTTTCTCTATATCTTCTGCATACTCTTATATCTGGCTGAGTGCAATCTCTAGATATGTGCCTGTCTTGGTTACACTAGAAGCATTTTGGATTCCCAATTAGATATACATTTGATTTAGTTACAGGGGTCAGATTTACTATAAATCATTGAATTAGTTATTGTGCATCAATTTGCCTTTTAAGGTCTGATATATATACAGTTATTTTGCTTATTTGTTTAATGAGGTTATCCATGGCTAGATTCTTTTATGAAGTTACTTTCTAGTTGACTGTTGCTAGCATGATGGTAGATATAACTGCTACGTAGTACTGTATAAGGTTTTTAGAGATTGCTCAGCAATATTTGCTACATTATATCTTGACCTAGGTTTCATGCAGCCTAATATCTCTATATGTAATTCACCTTCTATGCATGATTTAGTCTAACTAGACTGGAGTGTACTTAGAGAGCAATTTCTCAGTAAAGTCTATTCATGAAAGATTACTCTATGATGAGGTCCTGGTTAGCTACTAGATATCCTGCGAGGTCTACTATATGTTAGATCTTCATATGGAAGGTAAGAGGACTTTTATTTATTCCTTGATATATTGATGCTAGCTGGTCTTTCATACTTTGCTATATGTCAGCTGTATGATAGATGTCTCTTAACTATATAATAGTATTAATGAAAGTTACAGCAGCATTAGCTTCTACATTCACTCCTCCTGCTCCTATATTGAATCCTTCATTTGCTATTATAGCAATTACTACTGCATTATATACAATCTTGGTAGGTTCTCATAATACTGCTTCTAGAATATTCACTTTTGCAACATTGTTAAACTATCAGATTACATTATAGATCTGCAAATCTTCAATGAACTTAATTACTAATTCAGCCAGTATATAACTAGTAAAGGTTAGTGATCTTTCTATTATTTCATAAATGTTGATTTCTATTTCGTTGTTTGATTCATTATCAGATGTTTTATAAAATAATACTTGTAAGTCATCACCAAAATCAATAGCTGATTTATCATCTGATGATAACTCATTGTATACTGTAAGGAAGGTGATAGATTCTCTTATCTTGCTATAGTCACTGTCAGAAGAGTCTGGTATAATAAATTCTTTTTCCTTAGAGTTGGAGCTAGCAAGATTTCAAGTGCGATCAATTAAATAAAGTGTATATGTTAGAATCTCGAAACTATCTTAATTGCTTACTCCTTGAGTAAGGCTTTAGTATCCCTCGGGTTGTCTGTTATAAGCTTCCTTAGCTTGTTGTAGTCTGAATTTTATTGATAATTGTGAGCGGGGTATTTATAAGAAATTACAAGGTGCTATATAGGCAGCTACCTAGGTTACTACTTAAATTTCTGATTGGCTCAGCTAAATATAAGGTACAAATTGATTGGCTAAGATATAATAAAATGATATATTAGGTTATAATGTAATTGGGTGGTAAAATAATATATCAGGTCGAAATACTATTTTAAGTTATAATGTGATTGTGGATCTTAGTAATACTTCAACTTTCAGTAACACTTCAAGTCTCAGTAACACTTCAAGTCACATGACTGTGATCTCACATAACCTAATTGTATATCATCACAAAATGTTCTATCATACTATGAACTATTTTACTAAGAGCTATAAACTATTTTATTAAGAGCTATAAATAAAATAGCTATAGATACATATGTTAGTCATAGACTATGAACTATTATTAGTAAATAGCTGCAAACTACCCTAGAACTCTGCTAGAACAATATTGCAAATCTTGAACATCTTAAGAACAATATCACAAACTACAAACTAGCTAAAACAGCCTATGAACAGCCTATGAATAGCTTACAAGTATAGATGCTAGTTATAAACTATAAACTAAAAATAGTTTCCTGATATTATTAATATTTTTAGAGAATGCATGAAAATAACCTACTAAGAAAGAACCATTACTATATCAATTAATATCTAAAAAGAAGTATAACTAGAAGTAAAAGATATTACTAATAAAGTAAACCAAGTACTAGTTTTATAACCAAAGGAGAATAGTAAGAATACTATTAAAGATATAAATTAAGTATTGGTGACCTAAGCAGATATTATAGAATTTGAAGATATTAATAATAAGCAATAAGTCTATAATAGTTACTAATAACTCTTTAAAAAGAAAAAAAATCAGCTCATTAACTAGAATATACAACACTAGTATAGTCTCTTCTGTAAGGAAAGGATTTATTATATAGAGCAAATATGCAGTTGCTTAGACATTAAGAGAATTCCTCAAGAAGAAACACTTCAGCAACATCTGCTTACTAACTCAAAGAAACTAAGAAGGATTTCCTCTATTATGTAAGAGATAACAGATACCAAACCTACCTTAAAAACTATACTTCAGACAAAACCTACACCTCTTCAAAGATAGAATATATATCTAAGACATTTGTAAGAAACAAATACCAAATGTTAGAAAATTACATTTCTTTAAAAATTATAATAACTTCTAGAATAAGTATTAAGATAAATAGAATACTAAAAATATATAGATAGTAGCTACAAGAACAAAGTATAAAGGTAAGGATTTTAACTATAAGTATTACAGAACCTTTTATAAATATTGAAATCATCAATACTCTTACTAATATATTGAAGATATAGTCAACATAATTATAAATATCTGATGAATTAATAAAAAGTTACTTTTACTATAGTATACAACTGAAGGATCAGCTAGTTTTGATCTATATATCCCCTACAACATCTCATTACCACCAGAAGAAAGCACTATCATCAACACTAAATTTGCACTAGAAATACTTAAAGAACATTTTGGAATAATAAAACTATAGAGCTCCTTAGCCAAAGTAGAATTAACTACTAATGCAAAAGTAATTGATCAAGATTATACAGATACTATCTGAGTAATTATTATTAATTAAAGCTATACCACTCAGATGAAGTTAGAAAAAAAAAAAACTAAGTTATATAAATGATTATTTTACCTTATATCATAGTAACCCTCAAGAAAGAGTACCTAAACCTAACTAGAACAACCACTAGAGAAGAAGGAGAATTTGGTTTAACTAGAATCAATGTAGCTATTATCCACTATAAGAGTATATCAGCCAACAGAAAGAAGAAAGAACAGAATAATCAATTAGCTATCAAGATTAGTAAAGAACTGAAGGAAGACTAGAAACAAAAGACAAAAGCCATTATTCTATCAAATTAGAATATCTTTATAACCAGTCTAAAGAATACTACAGAAGCTAACTCAAAATATCAATATCATATTAATATAAGTAACCAGGAACTAATTAAGAAAGCCACTTACTAACTGAATCTAAGTTACTAAAGATAGATAATGAAAGAAATTATATAATTAGAATAAGATAGAGTTATAGTCAAATCAAATAGCCTTTAGAGATTCCCTATTATTATTATACTAAAAAAGAAGATTATTATTAATGAAGACAAAACTAGAACCAAGAAGATATATAGTACCAAGAATATATATAGATTTTTGAATGCTTAACACTATCATCAAGAAAAATGCATTCTTAATACTAAAGATTAATAATCTGTTGGACCTTATTGAGTAAAAGCTAATATACTTTTCAAGTTTTAACTTATATACTAAATATTACTAGATTACTTTAATCCCTAAAGCAAGTGAATGAACAGCCTTTATAACACTAGATAGATACTATCAGTATACTTATATGTCTTTTGGATTTTATAAGTATTGCTCCAAGTTCTCTTGCTGATCTATCAGTATGTAAGGTAAATGGTTTCTTTCAGTCTGGTCTCTTAAGTATAGGTACAGTTATTAGTACTTCTTTTAACTATTCTATTACTAATTAAAAGTTTCTAAATTTGAATGCTATTTTTTTCTTAAGTAGTTTATATAGAGATCTTGCAGTTATTGAAAAGTCTTTGACAAACTTTTGATAAAATGATACTAGTTTCAAAAAGGCTTATACTTTGGAAATGTTAGTTAGAGTTAGATAGGTTTGAATCTCTTTAATCTTATCTGAGTCTATCTATAGTTATAATAAATTCTAAGTACTTCATTTCCATTACTTTAATGGTATACTTCTTAGCTTTCAGCTGGAATCTATTATTGCAGAGTTAGTAAAATACTTCTATAATCTCTTGAAGATAGCTTGGCTAGTTAGATGAGTAAAGCTAAATATCATTAATATACACTATTATATTCTTGCCAATTACATCTCTAAAAATATCTATCATTACTGCTTAAAAGGTTATTAGAGTATTATATAATTTGATGACTAAGGTAATGAACAAGTAATTATCTATACTAGCAAAGAAACTAACCCTATACAAGCTAACTATAAAGTAACTAAGTTAGAATATTTAGCAGTAACATGGGCAATTAAGTATTTCTACTATTATCTTATTAGTCAGAAGTTCACCTTAGTTACTAATTATACAGTACTCAAATAATTATTCAACAAAGTTCAGCCTACTGGAATCTATGTATGATAGATTATAAGACTATAAAAGTATAACTTTAAGGAAATATCACTTAAAAAAAAGACTATATACTTCAAATGAATAAAGAAATCTATTATCAATTAATAATATACTTAGAAGATAGAAAGATACTATCAACAGCTGATAAAGAAAGAAAGAAACTTATACCTAGGAGCTAACAGAACTTTGAATATCAAAATGGAGAACTTTATAAAATATTACAAACAAATAAGGAATATCAATATATAGTTATCTCTATATACCATATGAAGAATATTTTATTAATAGTATATGATTATTACTTATCAGGATATTAAGGAACTGAATGCATCTATTAGCAAATAATAAAAATTTACTAATAGCTCCAAATATAGAAAGATATATAATATTATATCAAGATATATGATACTTGCTAAAAATAGAAGATGAATAAGAACTTTATATCCCAGCAGCCAAGTATATCCAAAAAATAGTTAATTAATCTATAAACTATTTTACTAAGAGCTATAAACAAAATAGCTACAAATATGGATACTAGTTATAAACTACAAACTATTATTGATGAACAGCTGTGAACAGCCACAAACTACTCTAGAACTTTACTAGAATAATATTGTGAACTACAAACTAGCTAGAATAGTCTGCAAACAGCCTATGAACAGCCTATAAGCATGGATACTAGTCATAGACTATGAACTGAAATAGTTTTCTGATATACTACTCCAAATACCTCCTTTAAATATATTAGAATTGATATAATTAAACTCTTACTCATACAAGAGTATCTATATAGATAACTGTCTGGTACAGTGTATTATATAACATAAATACTACATTATTACTATATATAATTGTAACCTTAAATACTATATATATAAGATATTTAAAATATTAATTATATATATTACCTCTAGAAAATATGCTATAGAAAGGCTGCCAGAGTTGGAAGCAAATACATTCTAGAATATACTCTAATATGTTTTAAAATAGTAAGGCTAGAGAATAAAAGATAGATAATGAAACAATCTACAATATTGAGAAGTATATTAGGAAACTATTTTCAGTTCATAGTCTATGACTAGCATCTGTACTCATAGGCTGTTCTCAGGCTGTTTGTGGGCTGTTCTAGCCAGTTCATAGTTTATAATATTATTCTAGAGGTGTTTGTAGTTTATAATATTATTCTAATAGAGTTCTAGATAGTTTACAGCTGTTTGCTAATAATAGTTCATAGTCTATGACTAGCATCCATGTCCATGGCTATTTTGTTCATAGCTCTTAGTAAAATAGTTTGCAGCTCTTAGTAAAATAGTTTATAGATTAATTAATTATTTTTCTGATATAATATGAGCTTATTATATTTGTATTGCTAGACTTAAGTTTCCATTATCCAAAATTTTTGCATTTGCTTTTCAGACTAATATTATATTGTAAATAAATAGACATCTTTTTTTTTTTTGGTCTACAATTGTTGATACAATGACACTTGGACCTTTAGTCCTTTGAAAAACATAACACGCTCAAGCCACGTTCACAAATTCTTGATGACGTCACGACTGCCATAACAGTATCAGCAGAACGGATGGATGAATGCTCCTTCTTTTGCAACCACGGTATTTGTTCTTCAATATGGTGCGTATAGACGGGCATCCGTCAATTGGGGTTTTCGAGAAGCGTGGTATCGGATTGATGGGTAGAAGGTGGATGGATGGATGGCGTGTTGGATGGGTTGGATGGATATAATGGTGAAGGCAAGGCTGATGCGGAGAGGGAAGATTGGGGTATTGCACACAGCAATTCAACATGTACATGCTGTAATTAGGCGAGGATGTCCATCAGCCGACCGAGCCCTCTGTCGACCCGAATCCTTCTACCGACCCAATCCCTCCTGCCGACCCAATCCTCCCTTCTGACCCAATCCCTCTACCGACCAGAATCTACTGTAGTATTGCTCGACTCGAGTCATTAATGTACTTTCTTGCCAATTTTTCTACTCTGAAAACATGATTCAGCCCAAGCAAGTTAAAGACATTAAAGAATTCCTCGAAATTGCGCGGAGGAAGGACGCCAAGTGTATGTATTTTAATTAGACCGAATTTGACCTTGTACCTCGCGTGCGTGCCTGGGCTCCTTGCTTCTGCACGACTCAATGGCGTCGCATCCAAACCTTGACTGACTTGCTACCTCCCCTCTTCCTCTCAGCCGCCCGTATCAAGAAGAACGCCGCCGAGGTCAAGTTCAAGATTAGGTGCTCCCGCTACCTGTATACTCTTGTTATCGATGATATTGAGAAGGCCGAAAAACTGAAGCAGTCTCTTCCTACGGGTAAGTGATTTATTTGGTCGGAGGACTTTTTTAAGGTGATGGTTTTTAAACAGGATAGACGAATGGGTGTTTTTCCCAAGAACAAAGATTGTTTTTGTAAAAAAGGGAGGAAAGCTTGGAATATAATGGAAGTGCGATAGAGTCATTTAATGCACACAGAAACTTTTGAAAATTATACTAACAATTATCTTTCTTACTTTCCCCCCTTTCACTCCACTGATACCAAGGTCTTGTTAAGGATATGAAGGACATTTAAAGTTGTTGTATGATTTTCAAATAAAATGCCCTGTCACACGGGCAAAGCATCACTTGCTACAAAAAATGGTCATTCCCCTTCCCAGATCCCGTTGGGTTCTTGTTTGTGTAGGGACACCTTTTAAATGGAATAGAGTGGGTGGGCTGGCTGGTCAGCCAGTGTCACAGAAGCGAAATTGATTGTGGGTGGTATGGCGACAAGGACATGATATATATATTTTAGTGAGCCTGGGCCTGGATCATTCCTTCATGCAAAGCAATATAAATGCAGTGTTATTAATTCTATGTAAATGCAGTGTATTGTTGTATTTTATTGAGTTAAGTCAAGCCTATATGAACATGAATGTATTATAATCATTGAACCTTGCTGAGTCTAAACTATACAATACAACACAGTTAATAGATCTTATCAAGTTGAGTTACATGAGGAATAACTTATATGCACACTATATAGAGAGATCCTTAAAGATTCTAGCAAGATCTATAACATATAAAAAAAAAAAAAAAAAAAAAAAAAGGAAAAGAAAATGAAAGAAAGTTAGAACAATCAAAATAAGTAAGTTGAGTGTTATGAATCTAGAATGACTAAATCTAGAACTGAATGAATCTATAATGATTATATATCTTGGACAGATAGATATACCCAGTCAAATCAGCATAGAGAGTAAGCAAAAATGATGATATTGTAATAGAATATTTTGTAATGACATTAATTTTAATCATGTAAGATTATAGTTATATGATCTCAATAATATTGAGATTCTTAGTAGTATGTATTATTGAGATCTATAATATTACTATTATGATAGACTAAAATATATTAATGGCAAAATACTCTGATATTGAGCAAGTATAAAAAATACATTTCAGAGATCTTAGCAGTTTATGCAGTAGCATCTTAAGAAGAGTATATATCTATATAAGTATTAACTAGCAAGAATTTTAAATGCAATCAATTGAATAAAATGTGTATCTGTTAAAATCTCAAAATTATCTCAATTGCTTACTCCTTGAGTAAGGCCTTTTAATATCCCTTGGATTGTCTGTTATAAGCTTCTTTAGCTTGTTGCAGTCTAAATTTTATTGTTAATTATAAGCAGAGTATTTATAAGAAATTACAAGACACTATATAGGCAGCTACCTAGGTTACTACTTGAATTTCTGATTAGCTTAGCTAAATATAAGATATAAATTGATTGGCTAAGATATAATAAATAATATATCAAGTTATAATATAATTGGGTAGTAAAATAATATATCAGATCAAAATGCTATTTTAGATTATAATGATATTATAGATCTTAATAATATTAAAAAATCTTAATAACATTAAAGATCTTAATAATATTAAAGATCTTAATAACATTAAAGATCATATGACTATAATCTCACATGACTAAAATTAATATTATAACTAAATGTTTTATTATATCTCCTTCCTTTCTCTAAGTTAAACTTCAAGTTATAATTCTAACTTGAAAAAATCTCTCTATAGCTGTTTTACCTCTTCCTCTAACTTCTTTATATTATTCTATATAAGTTAATATAGTTGGAATATACTGCATTGGAAATGGTTCAGAGCACTAGACTTGTACTTGAATAGCTAATAGATTCATTTGGCCATTCTTAAAGCAAAGGTAGGAAGTGTTCCTTTGAGGGCTCATTGGTAGATTTCTCTGTCTTTCTAGTTCCAAATGTATTCTACTTCTTCTTCTCAAAGTTGTGCAATTTGATAGTACTCCTTCTATTTACTGATTCATAGCAAGTACTATCTCCTTTGAATATTATATAAAATCAATTAGGTCTTCTGTAAGGTCAATCCTTTTATCTTCTTGAGGTCTTCCAAAGGTTCTATATGTTGATATGCCTCGATCAGGCTAACTTGGACTTTATAGAAGTTTTTCCAGCAGGGTATAGTATTTCTTAAGGCAGTTTCAGTGAATGGTGTAGAGTAGGATCATTTCTGTTGTTTTTTGTAACTGATATGTGGTTCCTTTTATACTTACAATATAGTATAGTCTTTCCTATTTTGGGTCCAATTTTGCTGACTATAAAGACTCTACAATGTTCTAATATAGTAAGATCTGATCACTAATCTTTAACTTTTCAGTCTTATGTTCTTTATTGTAATTCTTCTTTTTGGTAATCTTGTGCAATAGTAATGAATTCCCTTACCTTGTTTCGGATATTATGTAATTCTTGAATTTTCTTTATCACATAGTGTTTTATTTGCACTTTTAGGGGGTATAGCTGAGTTCTGGAGTAGTCATTACTTGGTCTACCAGCTGATAAGCTTTTCTTTCATAAACAAGCTTAAAAGGGGTGAACTTTGTTATTTCTTATTTCATTATTCATAGTGTAAATAAGGTGGAAGGTAGGTACAGGTTCCAATCTCCTTCTTATAATTGTACTACTTTAGTAATTATATTTTTAATAGTTTGATTTATGTTGAAATTTGATCTTCGAATGTGTGTTTGGAGTAAAGAGCGCACTGGCTAATGAAGCCAATATGCGTGTATTTATTAATGCTAAATTATGATTGGTCGATACAAACAAAGATCGTCTAAGCTACAATTGAGTGACGTATGATCGATCATTGATGCATCGATCATTGATAGAAGAGATATAATAAGCTAATAATTACAACACTCCCTCTGCTTGATATATCTCGATAAAATAAATGAATAAAAAAGAATAAAAGTAGTGTTCAACTGTACATCACAAATGTCATCCATGAAGTACATTCACTGCAAATTATAATATATAAAATACTACTTGAGTGATAAGAATGATGTGATAAAGAATATAAAATTTTTAAAGAAATAATGTTAGTTACGTAAGCCCATTTTTGCGATCAATGTTTCAAGTCTTGGTCGCGCAAGTGGCTTGGTTAATGCATTGGCGATCATTTCATCTGTCGCCATGTAAACGATATCTATCACCTTTGATTCAACTTTCTCTCGAATAAAGTGGTGCTGAATATCGATATGCTTTGATCGAGCGTGATTGATTGGATTTTTAGCGAGGGCGATTGCTGATTGGTTGTCTTCAAATAAGGTTGTTGCACAATTCGGCAAATATCCTAGCTCATCCAATAGGGTGCGTAGCCAAATGGCTTCCTTTGTCGCATGAGCTAATGCCATATATTCTGCCTCAGTTGTTGATAGGGCAACGGTTGCTTGGCGTTTGCTTGACCAGCTGATGGCTCCTCCTGATAGGTTAAAAATATATCCCGTGGTTGATTGTCATGTGTTAATGTCTCCTCCTCAGTTAGCATCGCTGAAACCGATCAGTTTTAGATCCTGATCGCGTCCAAGGCATAGCTTATAATTAGCTGTTCCTTTAATATATCTTAATAATCATTTGAGGGCGTGGTGATGTTCTTGCATTGGATTGGCCAAAAATTGACTGATGATGCTGACAGCAGCAGCTAGATCAGGTCTCGTCCCGATCATCAGGTACATTATGCTGCCGATCATTTGTCTGAATAGACTTTGGTCTACGGATTTTCCTCCTTCAGCTTTGAGTTGAATGGATGGATCAAGGGGTGTACTGATTGGCTTGGCGTCCGTCATGTTAAATCTTATAATGATTTGATTGGCGAAGTGGCTTTGATCAATTGTGATCGTGTGTGTTTTTCGATTGCGCATGACTCGAATACCCAAAAAAAGTTTAATTTCGCCACAGTCCATCATATCGAATGCGTTGCTAAGTTCCACCTTGAATTTGTTCATCGTTTCCATCGAGTCGGCCAGAATTAGTAGATCGTCGACATATATGGCAATAATTATCAGCGATTGATATTGATCGTCTTGTCTTCTCCTTAGATAAATGCTGTGATCTGACTGTAGTCTTGTAAAATTTGATTGGCTGAGGTAGTTGTCGATCTTCTGATTCCACATACGAGGTGATTGCTTTAGTCCATACAGTGATCAATTGAGCTTACACACAGCTCTCGGTGACAGCTCCGATTGGTCGATTCCTTCAGGTACCGTCATGTAGATCTCTTCATCAAGATCGCTGTTCAGGAACGCAGTTTTTACATCCATTTGGTGAATTTCTAAGTTTAAGGTTGCTCCGATCGATAAAAGTGCCCTGATCAACGTGAATTTCGCCACAGGAGCAAATGTTTCATCGTAATCAATTCCTTGCTGTTGTGAATATCCCTTGGCAACTAATCTCGCCTTGTACCTGGCAACCAATCCATCAGTGTTGAGTTTCTTTTTAAATACCCATCTGCATCCAATCGGCTTGCGTCCCGCAGGCACCTCAGGTACAATCGTCCACGTGTCATTATTCTTAAGTGATTTAAGCTCTTGATTGATTGCTTCCTTCCAAAGCTTTGCATCAGGTAGAGAAATTGCCTCCTTGTAGGTCATTGGGTCATCGGTTGATTCAATTAAATTAGCTTCTGACATGCGATCTCGCCAAATTTGTAGAGCTTCAGTGTCAATCAATTGTTCGATTGGCTCCCAGGTGTTGTCGTCATCATCATAGCCTAGCCATTTAACCAGATATTGCCTTTTTTCATCAATCTCGCATTCTCCGATGATCGCTTCGATGACATATTCTCGATCTTCTAGATTGACAATTGTTGGGGATTTTAATATAATAGATTCATCAAATGTGACATCGCGGCTGATCTCTATCCTCCTATTGGTTGGATCCCAGAGCCTGTACGCCTTCTTTTCGTCGTGATAGCCAATCATTTTAA
>RBNK01000462.1:0-25568 GCA_003990785.1 Endogone sp. FLAS-F59071 | reverse complement strand
GCCAAAGAGAAAGAGAGAAAGAGAGAGAGAGAGAGAGAGAGAGAGAAAGAGAGAGAGAGAGAGAGAAAGAAAAAGAGAGAGAGAGAGAGAGAGAGAGAGAGAGAGAGAGAGAGAGAGGTGAGAACTTTGTGGGAAGACTGCATGCATGGGAAGTGATTTTTGAAAAAGAAGAGAATACTCACAAGTCGGTATTGGATTGAAGAGCCGCCGCAGGGATAGTAATGTCGTCAAAGAAGCCAAGGGATACTTATGACAAGGAAATTGTGCATTGTGCAAATGTATTGACGAATGAATGGTTTGAAAAAAAAAAAATTGCTTCAAAGTCGCCAAACAGTACGCCGCGTTGCAACATTGATAAAGAATTCATCGGCAAAGAAATTGTCACATAGTACTCACCCTTGACACCACTCGACGTGCAACTCTTGACCTTTCCCGTCATTACCTCGCCAATAAATGGTCGGAACACGACCATGCGGAACTTGACTGAGCGGGAGTATCAGGTCAGTCAGTCAGTCAGTCAGTCAGTCAATAGTTAGGTGGCCGACTATCCACGCACAATCCATGCCCTCAACCCTCTTTTCGCCACCCCCCACAACCAAATTTCCGGTTCCGCGCACCTTTTACGTAGCTGCATCCATCGCCATAATGAATAAACTCCTCACTTGCCTCAATAATATCATGGGTACAGACGCATAGCCCGACTTCCTGTACTACCTGTGTTGTTAGCAAGGAGAAAGGCCGAGAGAATGAATGTCAGAGGTGTGTCCAAGTACTTTAGCGTCGTTTGGTTTTCGGCCAATACCTTGTTGGCATACTTCTTGTTTAATTCCTCGGTTATGGCAACGTGCTTGGGCTGGACGAAGCGGGCGGGTTCGATGTTAACAGTGTCGTTGATGAGGGCGAGGACGAACATGGTAGCGAGGAACGCGCAGTGAAAAAAGGATTTGTCGTCCGAGACTGCTTTATTTAAGCCACCGATCTCTGATCTCCCAGGGCAACCGAAAATTTAAACTCTGTCGTGACTGGCACCTAATCTCTCGCATCATGGTGCAAGGTGCCTGGCGTCCTGGCGTGCCTAATTATATATATAGTGTTGTGGTTGAAATAAAATCGGGCTAATTGTCTTAGCAGGCGAGAGAAGAGATTATGGTTAGAAGGATGTAACAGACTACGCCGGGTTAGGCTGGGCCCAGGGAGGCCAGAATCATATGGAAGGCGAGGAATTTTATTTACACAGCCAAGCGTTAATTGAACATCGCCATGAGGAACCGGATTGACGTCGGACAAGGCCAACCGTCAAAAATTATGCCTTTCCTTCTCTCTTCACTCTATACCTTCACACTTCCTGTTATGGCTCCATCAAAATAAATCCGCTGTTGTTTTTTTTGACCCCTTTTTCTTTTTTTCTTAAGGGTTCTCTGGAATTACCTCTCTTTCTACGAATTCCCGACTCGATACTTCCTCATTCTCGGCGAACGGATACACCCTTCCACGATACTCCCCAACACCTGTAGAGAATCAGAATCAACTTGTTCGTATCATGACCGATACCCGTCTGTTTAGGATGCTAAGCCACCTGCGCTTCGTGCAAGAGGTGTCAAACCCTCCGTCACGCGGCGATTCCGATCTACCGCACTCAAGATCGTCTGCATCCTTTGGTTCTGACAACACCTTGGAGGACGCAATCATAATCGATGAGTTCTCGTCGGGGTCACTATCCCCTGCAGGCTTGGCCGGACAGGAAGGTGGAGCAAGCGCGCGGCCGGCACCAGGCTTCTTGACGTCCAATTCATCTTCGATATGGACGAGTGCAGGGAGCACACTGGCGAATCGTGGCTCATCGACGTCGTTAGCCGTCATGAACAATGGTTACTTGCAAGAAGGATCTTCGTTGTCGACACCGTCATACTCTGAAGCGATTACAATGGATACCACAGCGTCGACCACACATCACGGACATTTCAACCTCTCTGTCCAAAACGCGGATCCCTCAAAGACACCTCACTTCCCGCCCTCCATCATTCTCTCCTCCTCCCCTCCACGCTCCTCTCCTGTCACCACTCCCCTCCTCCACCCCTCTCTCTCTTCTACTAATCTCTCCACTCTGATCTCTCGCTCCTCCTCCTCCCCTTCCTCCGCCAACCACACGCGCCACCACCACCGTCGCAACTCCACTTCATCCATCAACACTCCCCTTGACGTCCCCCCGGCACCCACGCCCAAGCATTCCTATAAGATCCCATTCTCCTTCTCCGCCGCTACCACTCCTCGCTCCTCCCCCCCCTGGCCCTCGCGTCCGAACCCTTTCGACGTTGACCCGGAGCTCGGCAACTTCCCGCCGCGCCTTCACCACCCGATGGGCAAGCGCAAGCCCAAGTCGCAACGCATCCTCGCCCTCTGGCCCCTCCCCGTTGTCACCCGCGTCGTCGCCTTCCTCGCTTTACTCGTCTCCCTTCCGGTGTGGGTAGGCCTTGCGCGCTCTCACTGCTCAGCACCGTCGTACGTTCTGTATAGGCACGAAATCGTTAGTCTCGTGCTATCGCCATTCGTCGTCCCGCTGTCGTTTGACGGCATCGCGCTCGCGGGCTGGAACTTGTTGGCCCTTGGACTTTTTGAGGAGAGCCTGGCACATGCGGTGGGCGGGGGAGCCAGGAGGTTTGCGACGGCGCTCGCAGGCGTGGCGGGCGGCGTGATGGTTCTAAGGCAAGGGATCGGGCATCTGTTCTCGAGGGGTGTGGGGTACGCGGTGCCGAGCTTGTTCTTTTCGGAATCAGCCCACGAGTGCAGTGAAGGTAGGTTGTTGGCTTTATTATTAGTGAGATGCGTATGGAAGGGAGAGAATTCTAAAATTGAGGTCCGGAGAATTCCGATTTTGTTTTCTTGCGAAAGATGATTACGTTGAAAACGTGGCGAGGGGTAGCGAGAACATGACAAACTAGCCTCCGTTTGAAAGCTGGGCAAGAAAAATAGCTGTTTGGGGAGGGGAAGGCAGGAAAAGCAATAGTGTTTTTAGTGATCACTCATTTCCTTATCCCTCCAAAAATCAAATTTCAAAAGGCCTCTCCCCTTATCTTTTCGCGCTGCTCGTGATCCAATCTCTGAGCATCGATGACAAGTATATTCTATATTACGGCGACCGGCCTGACGCCAAAATTACCCTTCGCAAAGTAACACTCCAGGCCATCATGTGCCTTGTCAATTATATCCCAAAAAACATTCTCTGGTGGTCCTTTACGGGGCTCATCGTCGGTTTCATTGCCACCTTCATCATCCAAATATACCTCGCCCGAGCTCACGATTCCTCCGACTCTAGTTTTCCCGAAAAATTCATTCTCGACTCGAACGCGGCCACAACTTTCGTTGATGACCGCTCTCGTCAACCCCTCTGGCGCATCCTCCTCTCTACACTCTGCAATGCGCTGCTCGTTGCCCTTCTTACCTTTACTGTCCTTCTCCTTTGCAACATGACCTACCGCCGTCCCCCACCCGTCTCCGAACCCGTCCTCAACGCTCTTCTTCCCTCCGACCCCTATCTCTTCTCCTTTGCCGTCATGACCGCTCCTCGCCGCGGAGATCCAGACTACCTCATCCGCACAGTCGACTCCTACCTCCGTCTCTGGCCCGATGCTCCGCCCGCCAGGTCGCTGTACGACCGCATCCGCATGACGGTGTACACGCACTTTTCAGAACACGCACGATTCGATGAGGCACGCAAACAGTTCGAAGTGACGCCAAGGGGCAGGAGATATCTGCGGTGGGTTCGTGAAGAGGGCAGCGAGTGGGACCAGCGCGCGCACGTAGCTAGGGCGCTGAATATTGTGGCGGAGGAGGGCGACTCTACGTATGTGGCATTGGTCGAAGACGATTTTCCCATGTGCGGGGAGGCCACGTGGCGGGAGCTGCTCAATGTCGTGTACGAGGCTAATCGGAGGGTACCAGCGCATTGCGGGGTTTTCGTGGGAACAGGAGGGAGGTAGGTGTTTGTTGCATGTTTTAGGGAGCAATTCATCCTGCGTTCATTTGTTTGTTCCTGATCATTCCCCGGTACCCTTCCTTTTCCAGCGGCCTGATCATGAAGCGCCGTATCGCGCTCCTTGTTGCAGAGGCCGTGGTCCAGCATACAGAGTTCCCGGCGGACATTGCGCTACAAAAGTGCCTGATAGGTGCGCTACCGGAATGCGCCGCGTGTGAGGGCACGCTTGTCACCAGCCGTACCTTGCTCATGTACCACATCGGGTACAACGCGTCCACAAGCGGAAACAAGTACGGTAGGGAGGAATGGCAGTGCGGTTGGAGGCATCCCTTTGTAAGTTTTTTTTTTTTTTTTTTTTTTTTTTTTTTTTTTTTTTTTTTTTTTTTTTTTTTTTTTTGCCAGTGGAGAGGAAGAGATTCGTTAGAGAAATTGCTAAGAAGGCAGAGCCCCAAACAGTTTCCTAATGGGAATTGAAACTACGGCCGACTATTTAATTCTCACGCGAAATGCCCCCTCTTTTCTCTTAGAACGGCGACCCGGACTACATTACCCTATAGTTTCCCGCAAACTTGAAAAGAAATCTAATTAATGTGGAACTACTAGTGATTCGGCATTGCATCTGTTGATCGTTCATTTCTATTCTGGCCGTGATAGACAAGATGAGGTGGAATGTAATAAAACCTTCAAAAAATATAAGGCCTTGTGGGAGGAGTAAAGAAAGAAAAAGAAAATGCTAGAATTTTTTTTTTAAGGAGGAGGAGGAGGGAGACGATTAAGAAGCAAAAGGCGAACTTCTAAGCTGCATAAATGCCTGCGAAACCAATTTTTAGACAAGAACTAGTCATAGGTTTATAAAGTGTCCGAAGCCCTTAACTAAGAATGTATTCTTTACACAGACTCCATGTGCACGCCAACACCGCACCCACGGCAGCGGTCGACCCAGCAGCTCGCACACCAGCAGTAGACTTGAATAGGGCACCCGAGATGGCGCCGGCAGCGGCGCTATTGAGGGTATCATGTTTGCCTCGATAATGACCAATAATGCTATTGGTACCATTGTAGAGCATGGCTGTGAATATCAAAAGTGTGAGGAAAAGGCTGAGCGAGATAAAACAAAGGATAGCACCAAGAAAATCGTTTAAAAAAAGTAGCCTACCGACAACACCCACTGAATTGCCGATGAAGGGTCCGCGCCTCGTAACGCTGTTGAGTATGCCGTTCACCCTGATCTTGAAGTTCGGGGCGGTGGACCCTTTGCGCACGCCCTCAGCGAGTCCCCACGCGCCGCCAAGGGTGAGACCGGCGAGATACGTGGTGCCTGTACCATAGCACAGGTCGTCAGACCAGCCGCGACTGGGCAGGGCAGTGTGTCCCGTGCCGGGCAAGGGCGCGGACGAGTAATCGTCGACCTGGAGGAAGTCGATGCCGCCCTGGCCGGCCATGGGATGCAAGCGGACGGGATCAAAGGTCACGTCATTGAGAAAGTCGGAGACCTTGTTTGGCTCGAAGCCGTTGGTGTTCTGATGGTTCGACTGACGGTCAGCCGAGCTGTCGGGGGTGAAGGACATGGTTGAGGGATTCTCAAGGGTTCAGATCGTGAAGGGTTTGAAAAAAGCAAACAAACGGAACACCTCGGATGGAAAAATAATTCGTTCTCCACGTCACGGCAGTCATATGACTTTCTTATTTCCTGCATTTTGCACCTTGCACCCTGCACCTATATAATTATATACCTATTCTCATTTTTTGTCATATTAGCCTGCCGAGCTGTTCGAGCTGTCGCAAATGGGATGGCACTCTTTTTTTTTTTTTTTTTTTTTTTTTTTTTTTTTTTTTTTTTTCTTTTTTCTTTTCTTTTTTCGTACTTTTAGGGTGTTGGAAAATTCACAGTGACTTTCAGGAACATAAATGACATGACAAAAAAAAGCAATATGTTAAAGATCCCATTATAGCTATCGAGCGCTTTTTTTCCTGGATGGTCCAATAGCATTTCTCGACGCGTTTGCATGTGTGTGTAAACTATGGAATGAATATTATAGACGAGAGAGAAGGGCTGTGATTGGCCAAGTACTAGCTAGATATGGCTGCTGCGAGAACTCGCTGGCTGGCGCGTCACCGCTTTACTTGAAAACCATTCTCCTCATCTCCTACCGGACTCGTCTTGAAAATCATGAAAGCTCTTATCCTCGTTGGTGGTAGGTGTCTTTCTTGGGCTAGTTGTGCAAGCTCTCTCGGAGCAGAATGACCGTTGAGTTAAAAGCTAGCGCGTCGCGAGCTCCAGGAGTGCCGGGAGCGCAGGAGCGCCAGGAACTGCATCAGCACGGTTGAATGGACTCGAAAGTGGCTGCAAGGACGTGGATACTATTCCAGCCTATCGGCACAGATACTCTCATATCTAGCCACCAAATACTCTTCGGCTTTTTTTTTTTATGTTTACAGGCTTCGGCACTCGTCTCCGTCCTCTCACTCTCACCCTACCAAAGCCTCTCATCGAGTTCTGCAACAAGCCTATGATACTTCATCAGATCGAAGGGTTGGTCAAGGTATTTCCTCACCTGTTTTCTTTGGAATAATAGGTTGAGTCAAGGGTCGATTTTCATAGAGTGCAGGACAGGGCGCAGCAGAACCCAATAGTTCTATT
The DNA here is from genome assembly GCA_003990785.1 of Endogone sp. FLAS-F59071. NCBI lineage: Eukaryota > Fungi > Mucoromycota > Endogonomycetes > Endogonales > Endogonaceae > Endogone > Endogone sp. FLAS-F59071. The sequence goes on along the minus strand of RBNK01000462.1, from coordinate 18,954 downwards.
CAAATGTAGTAGCCGCTCCGAGTCGAGTATCTGAATGCTTATGGCTCGGCAGATTATATATCTTTCACGAGATCAAAGAAATGCCCATTTGTACTGACCACGGGCTGACGAGTTTTACTTTGCTTTCCTGAACCGTGGGCTCTTCAATAAGTACTGCCAACACACACGGTTTACAATTGACATTTAAAGTGCACAATGCTTACTAAAATTCTTACCCGATATTCACCTGCATTCAGGCTGGCGTTAAAGATATTATTCTTGCCGTTAACTATCGTCCTGAGGTCATGGTCGCCATCCTCCAGAAATACGAGAAGCTGTACAACGTTTCCATCACATTCTCGGTCGAGACTGAGCCTCTCGGCACCGGTATGTTGGTAGCCTTTTTTGGATGACAGATTGAATACAGAGTCAATATGTATGGTGTGGGCAGGATTTCAACCCATTCATCCTCCGCCTTCTCGTGACCCCAATCTTTACCTCATCGACCCCTCTAGCCGGCCCACTCGCCTTAGCTCGGGATATTCTCCAGAAAGACGATACCCCCTTCTTTGTCCTGAACAGCGACGTGATCTGTGATTATCCTTTTAGGCAGCTACGCGACTTCCACGCCAGTCACGGCGACGAGGGTACTATCGTGGTCACCAAAGTCGAAGAACCTTCAAAGTACGGCGTTGTCGTCAACCACGACAATTCCACCAAGATTGACCGCTTCGTCGAGAAGCCGAAGGAATTCATTAGTAATAAAATTAACGCCGGAATTTACGTATTTAGCCCTAGTATCTTGAATAGGATTGAGGTGAGGTGTTTTTATATATATACATTGGGGGGGAGAGGTTAATATGTGTATATGTATGGGTGTGTGTGCTGCAAAGATGCTCGGTTTGACCGCGAGCATAGCATAAAATGGGAAGCCAATAATGGAACCTCTACTCCTTTGAATATATCTAATTTCTGATCATACCCAATACTTTCGCTCGATCCGCATTAACTCAGCTTAAACCCACCTCAATCGAGAAAGAGGTCTTCCCCTTCATGGCTAAAGACGGTCAGCTTCACACCTTTGACCTCGAGGGTTTCTGGATGGACGTTGGCCAGCCCAAAGACTTCATCACAGGCACCTGCTTGTACCTCTCGCATCTGCAGAAACGGCATCCAGAGGCGCTAACTAATCCCACCCTCGACTACGTCCACAAAGGCAACGTCTTGATCGACCCGAGCGCCAAGATTGGCAAAGATTGCCGTATCGGGCCCAACGTTGTCATCGGGCCCAACGTCGTCATTGGTGACGGGGTTAGGCTGCAACGGTGCGTCATCATGGATGGGACGAAAATTAAGGACTTTGCGTGGGTGCACTCTAGCATCGTCGGGTGGCGTTCGAGCGTGGGGCGATGGGTAGGTCTTTATCACTTTGTATCTCGGCCTATCGAACGTGCTTCCGTCCGTACACCTCCTAATCCGTTCTGCGCGCCCGCGTTTCTCTCCGTAGGCCCGCCTCGAAGGCGTGTGCGTTCTAGGTGACGACGTCACGATTAACGACGAGATCTATGTCAATGGCGGCTCCATCCTGCCGCACAAGAGTATCACCTCAAACGTCACTGAGCCACAGATCATCATGTGAAGAAATATTAGATGCGTTATGTGATTAAATGCAGGCGGGGCCTTGAGTATCTGCTTTCGTTCTGTAAAATTCTGCTACCGTCTCTTGTGTTATGACGGAGACACCTTGCCCTGTTTGTGCGCACGGTTTTGGTTGAGGCCGCGTCGTCCGTAATAGATTTGTCTTTATTTGGGTCGAGCAACCCTGTGGTAGTCTGTTCTAGGAGGCAATTGTGGTTTGGGATATTCTATCCAAGTTTACAACATAATAGCAATACGGACCATCTTTGGTGTCTATTTATAAATACAAGAGAACAAATGTATACCCAAGGACCCAAGGACACTTAAGAACCTTTGATATGGCCGGAGCTGTGTTCAATATATAATTATAATAGTATTTGACAAAATTCAAAGAGTTTTTTTTTTTTAAGAGTTCATCAAAATTGGAACAACCTTCTTAATGGCATTTGCCAGTATACCTTTCACTTATATATGTTCCCTTTTGTCACGTGGTTTTTCTATCGCACGTGTGCGACATGTTTGAATATTGATTGGATGCCTGTGACTGCGAAAAAAGAATTGTCCAGCCACCTCTACAATAAGAAAAAAAAAAAATTTGCGCGAAAGCTCGAACCTGAGCCCGAGCCCACACAGTCCGCAATGTCCATAGTAGATCTTGGCAAGAAGACCAAATCCGCCGAGAAGCGGAAGGAGAGAAAAGAGAAGGAGGCCGGGACGCAGAGGAAGAGAAAAGAGAAGGAAGAGAAAGAGAAAGGAAAAGGGAAGACTGCCGATATGGATACGAAGCGCAAGCGCGACGCGGACGATGAAGAGGAGAAGCCGAACGAGAATAAGAAGAAGCAGAAGCTTAAGGAGAATAGCGGCGAACAGGAAAAAGAAGAAAGGAAGGAGTATGGAAAAGAAAAGAAAAAGAAAAAGGAGGGAAAAGAAAAGCAGGAGAAGAAGGGGAAAAAAGAGAAGAAGGACAAAAAAGATAAAAAAAACAAAAAGGAACAGGCTGACTCGACAATCAGCTCCGCCGAGACCGGGGCATCCAACCCTTCCGTCGTCACCGCCATAGGCAACTATATCGAACAACCACATCTCCTTGCCGTACCGCAATCCACAATCGACGCCTTCTGCAAGGAGCACAACATCGACGTTACGACCAATCGTCCCCTCCGGCCTATTCTCGAATTCTCGCAAGCGGGCTTCACTCCCGATCTTCTCAAGTCCGTCAAGGACTTCACCAAGCCCACACCGATTCAATCCGTCTGTTGGCCTCACATTCTCTCCGGCAAAGACCTCACCGGCATTGCCGAAACTGGCTCGGGCAAGACCCTTGCCTTCACCCTTCCGGCTCTCACGCACATTATGTCGCAGCGCGCCTCCAACCCCCGGCACAAGGGTCCGACCGTTCTTGTCGTCGCCCCAACTCGCGAGCTCGCGATGCAAAGCCAGGAGCAAGCCGAATCTGCGGGTGCCGAGGCGCGTGTCCGTTCCGTCTGCGTCTATGGTGGCGTGCCCAAGGACGCGCAGAAGAAGGCATTGCGCAGCGGGGTAGATATTGTGGTCGCCACACCGGGGCGACTACTGGATCTGATAGAGGAGGGTGCGTGTGATATTACGGGCGTATCTTATTTGGTCCTCGACGAGGCCGATCGCATGCTCGACATTGGATTCGAGCAGGCCGTCCGCAGTATAATTAAGCAGACCCGTCCAGACCGTCAGACACTCATGTTCTCGGCCACATGGCCTGAATCGGTGCGGAAGCTCGCCATGGACTTCCAACGCGAACCGGTCAAGGTGACGATCGGGTCGCCGGATCTGTCAGCGTCGCAAAACGTAACGCAGGTGGTCGAGGTACTAGCGAATCCAAACGATAAGGAAGGGAAACTGGTACAGCTGCTGGAGAAGTATCACAAGTCACGAAAAAATCGCGTGCTGGTGTTTGCATTGTACAAGAAGGAAGCGACGAGGGTCGAGTCACTTCTCTCGAGGAAAGGGTATAGGGTCGTAGCAATTCACGGTGACAAGAACCAATATCAACGGACGGAAGCCTTGGGACAGTTCAAGGACGGATCGTTCCCACTCATGATTGCAACAGATGTGGCAGCGCGTGGGCTGGACATTCCCGATGTCGAGGTCGTCATCAACCTGACCTTCCCGCTGACGATAGAAGACTGTAAGTATGCTAATCTCTTTCCGCATTCACGTTTCCTACTTGCACACGTTTTTGCATAGCATGAACAATCATTCACTTCATTCCATTTTTGCAGACGTTCACCGGATAGGACGCACGGGCCGCGGCGGCAAGAAGGGCATTTCACACACGCTCTTCACACAACATGACAAGGCGCATTCAGGCGAGCTCATCAACGTGCTAAAGCAGGCGAACCAGAATGTGCCAGAGGAGCTGCTAAAGTTTGGTGGCACCGTTAAAAAGAAGGAGCATTCGGCGTACGGTGCGTTCTTCAAAGAGATGGATATTACAGTGAAGCCGACCAAAATTGTATTCTCGGACGATTAAGGCGCGACATAGGGGTGTAGACTGGGCTCGGGATATCGGGGTGGCTAAGAGTGCAAAAACAACCAGGGTTGTTTTCGTGGAAGACTAGAGATGTCTACGATGCTAAGAATATAAATGTTGCGGCTGCGAGAATCGATAGAATACTCAAGGCAATAGATCCATCGAACTTTGTTGTTTTCATTGATTCATTAATCTTGGTTCCCCCCCCCCCTCTTTTTTTTTTTTTTTTTTTCCTCCTTTTCCCTCCCTTGTTTTCTTTTCTTCCTTCCTGTCTATATATAAAATCTTCTAACTACTTTTTTGTCATAAATTCCCCGAAATATTAAAGTAAACTCGAAATAGTAAAGACGAGGAGTTATAGTTGTATTGCATATTGCGTATCGTATGCCGCAGTAACTTGACCGGTGCCGCAGCAATCTTCCCAGAGTTGGAAATTGCCCCCATTTAGAGATTAATAATTTAGGACATTATTCACCGACTATAAATTAATCAGAAAAAATCCTAATGTTTTTTCTATCTCACTAGCAACATGTCCGCCGAACCCGAAGCCATACCCTTCACCTCACCCTTGCACCCTTCCTATCGCCAAGACCTCCCCGACGGTCTTGTCCTTCGCTGGATGGATCGGGCCACGGAGCTCAAGAAAGTCTGTGAATTTGCTGCGACTTACGGTGCACAGGAACGCGAGGGCGGGGCCTACATATCCTTCATTTTCCATAAATTAAAACGCATTTTCCGCATTGGCAAGGAGACGCCTCTGCTACGCACTCCTTACGACTGCGCCATCATTGAGGACACGACCAAGGAGGACAGACCGATTATCGCGTGCGCCGTCCTCTACCAGCACGAGCTCCATTACGACTCTGTCTCCCTCAATGTCGGCCGTCCCGAGTTCGTCCTGACTGACTATCGGTACCGCAACCGCGGGCTGCAGCGCGCCGTACATGATCTGCTGCATGCCAAGTGCGAGGCACGCGGCGATGCCCTGACCATCATTGGTGGGATCAAGTACTTCTACAAGCAGTTCGGGTACGACTACGCCGTCGAGATGGGAGGAGGCTTTACCACCAACGTTGACGCCATACCCAAGCTGAAGGGGGGCGAAATTGAATCGATTGAAATAGTGGACGCGCAGCCGGACGATGCACACTTCTTTGCAGAATTCCAGGAACGCCGCCAGCGCAAGCAGCGCAACTTACTCTGGGGGCCCACGACGGAAGAGTACTGGCGCTGGCACCTCACCATGTGGCACGACGACCCAGAGAACGATCACATACGTGCACTGAGACTTGTACGCCACGTACCTTCGGGTGTGGTAGTTGGATGGCTTCACACCGCCGTCAAGCGGACCGGTCGTGCTTTCAGGATCTTTGACGCTGAACTCGACCTCGACAATGTACCGGGTGGGGACCAGCTCTCGGTGATTGCGGTCATGTCATCGCTCCTGCGTGCTCTCAGGGCGGTCGGCCAAGGTGACGATGGCGCTGAACTCCCGCCTTTCGTTCAGTTTGACTGGAATGTAGGCGCGCAGTGCGTGGTCAAGGACGCGCTTGAGAGGATCGGACAGCTCGAGGGCCTCGCTGAGCGGCGCAGGTACGCGTGGTACGTACGTGTGCCAAATTACGTTGGGTTTTTGCGCCGGATCACACCGGTACTCGAGGCGCGGATCGCGGAGTCGACCACATTTGCCAGTTATACTGGCGAGGTCGTCATCAATATGTACCGTTCGCATATCAAGATGGTCTTGGAGGGTGGAAAAATCAAGTCGGTCGAGGCGGGGAAGGGTGGCGCGGATGGATCGAACGCCTTCTCGGTACCGCCGGATGGCACTTTCAATAGGTTGTTGTTCGGATATAAGAGTTTGGGTGAGCTGATGGATTATAATCCCGACGTTGACATTGGGAGCGAGAAGATTAAGGGCTTGATTGAATTGTTGTTTCCCAAGAGGGTATCGTCAATCTTCAGTTGGTTTTAGCCTTTGACAATGGCGCGAGGATTCGACCGTTGTCTAGAAATTATAAATATTTAATTTTTATAAATATCAAACTATTTTACCATAACCCAAGTTATTAATATCACGCACTTACCTTAGTGGAACCACAATTCATCTACAAAATTATGAAGACAGACATATGGTCTATTTTTTTTTTTTTTTTTGTTTGCTTTTTATCAGGAAATAGGATCTCTGCACCAACAAAACTATCGTAGCGAATACCTTGAAGCTAAAACGCCAAAACGCACATTTATCACTCCCTCGTCTGTAATTCTTCCTCAAGTCATTGTTCATCGGTAACAATCTACCAAAAACGTTGATTCTCGACCCAAAAGCTGCCGCCGACGCGCCACCTATCCCTATTTACTTCCACATTATACATAGATCGTTACCATTCACACGAATGTTACAAAAATAGGTTTGATTATTGCGCACGAATATTTACAAAGCAAGTGCAAAAGAGATTTGAGGCTACATGTTCATCGGGGAACATAGAGTGGGTATCGAGTTCTATCGGGGAGGAACAGGAACAAAAGGAAATTGTTCGAATGTCTAAAGCTGACAGAATACGAATCCACTTGACAGAGTGTCGGGGGGAACAAGGCTGAAATAATATAGGAAAACAGCTTTCTATAGGAAGTCGACACAGGATATCAAAGACAATTAGAAGAGATGGATGAATAGATTTTCAGACTTATCGGACTCTTAGGATCCCGAAGGTCGTTCAGTTTTCCTACAGGATGTTTGCGGACAAAAGGTATCACAATTACGTACACAAGCCAACTGTACACAATATCCCAAAGACACTCGAAATCGATTGATCACACACCTGGGTCTTCCCCTCGGCCTGGCCGGGCCCGGCGCCGGCTTGATCGTCTGCACTGCCACATGCGCGGGTGTAGACGCAGCCGACGATGGTCCCGTCCCTTGCTCCGAGCCGGTGCCGACCTGTAGGTCCACCACGCTGGAGCTGACGGGCGACGAGACAACAACCTTGGGCACGGCGGCTACGGTGGAGGACGGCGTGCCCTGCGGTGGGAGTTGCGGGCCGTCGTCCTCGCCGCCAGGGATGACGTGCGTGGCCTCCTCGCGGTCCTGCTCCGTGAAGCCGGCAAAGTAGCGGTCCGAGTTGCGGTCAACATGGTAGATGTGGGTCATGGGATCGTAGAAAGGACCACGCTCCCGGCGGGCCCAAATGAGAAGGGTGTTCCATTCAGAGGCCGATTGTTCGGCGGCCTTGCGTTTCAGGTCCTTCTTTTGGTCTCTGTCAGTGTCCTTGGAAGAGGAGGTTGGACGGTGGTGGTTCATGACTCGGAAAACAAATAATAAAGCACAAAGAGGCGGACAAATTCCAAGCCACAAAATTAGGTATGGAGCATCCCTATGCCTATTTCAGCTAAAAAACAAATAAATAACATGGTGGATTCTTGTTCGTTCCTTATTCTCTACATGATTACGAAAAAAATCCTCGTTCAAGGATGCTTGCCCCAGTCATTTGAAAATAGAAACTGTCAGCCGAGATATCCCACAACTTAAGCGAGCGAGCAAGCAAGCAAGCAGCGTACAATAATGCAAGCAGAGTATAATGATAAGATAGTAAGATAGATGACAATCCTAAAAACTTTCTCTTGTGGGGTAGATCTTGCATACAGTCTCAATGCTCGGGTGATTGATGAAGAAATAAATAAATAAATAAAAATAAATAAAAGATCTGACCGTATCATGGAGAGGGTACATCTTTTTTTTTTTTTCTCCTACAATATCCATTTTCGCTTGGCCCTACAATTTGGTCACCTATACGTAACCCGATCGTATACCTTTTCCGCGCCAAAAGTAAGTTCTTTCCTCTCTTGGAGTCGGGTTAGCGTGGCTGAGATCTGGAAATGGTGCGGTTGACGGCCAGAAGTATAGTCATATTTCCGCAAATTCAGTTGATTCAACTTGGGTCACATGATTTCAGGAACCAGAGAATGTATAAATATTAAATGTAGATTTATCATCCTTAACCTTCTCACACCTTTCCTCTCCTTCCTCCGAAAAATGAGCAAAGTGAGCCAAACATCTATTTTTCTATTTTTATTTTCCCCCTACATTTTAGATTACTAATCATGCAAATTCACTGCCTTTTCAATTTTTTTTTCGCCTCAGGACGTTCCGCGCGACCATCTTGAACTATCCGAAGTGGGTTTTGGTGCTGGTGTATTCTCCGGCAATTACGACAAGTTCGAAGGTTCTTGGTCTGTAGAAGCTTGCAAAGAGGCCTTAAAATCCGGTAATTGACATCTATACGATTCAGCGCACAAGCGTCAAGAAGAACACGCATCGAAATTTAGTCCATTGCTTACTGCTCCCTTCTTTCCGTCATGTCCCAGGTATAAACCTCTTTGATACCTCGCCCTACTACGGCCGTAGCGAGTTTATTCTTGGCGACGCCTTACACTCCCTCGTCGACGAGTTCCCTCGCTCGCGCTATTATATCTCCACCAAGGTCGGCCGCTATGGGTACTACGCGCGTGAGTTCGATTACTCGGTAGCTCGTGTCACTGCCAGTGTCGAGGAAAGTCTCCGTCGCCTGCACACGGATTACATTGATATAGTATTCTGCCACGACGTAGAGTTTGTGCCATTTGATAATGTCGTGGGTGAGGGTGGCGCGCTCGAGGCATTGTGCAAGTTGAAGGTTGGTGATTGATGGGCGATTAATCAGCGAGTTTATAATGATGTGATTCTTTGATAGCACACCAATAGAATCATTTGGTTTAACGTTTGTAGGCTGAAGGGAAGATTGGCTACGTTGGCTGCAGCGGTGAGTCACTCAAACTAAAAATCTGATCAATCTTCCAACATACATCGCAATCACCAACCGTTCTAACAATCCAAACGCCTCCCCGACTTCGCATTCCCCCAGGTTATCCCCTTCCCGTCCTCCTCAAGATTGCAGAGCATCAACACGCCAAAAACCAGCCCCTGGACATCATCCTCTCCTACTGCAACTATACCATCCAAAACACCATCCTGTCACGTTTCTCGCCCCTGTTCCGCGCCGCAGGTGTCCGGTACATTCTCAACGCCTCCCCACTGGCCATGGGTCTGTTCCGTCCCATGGGCCCGCCGGATTGGCACCCGGCGCACGCAGAATTGCGCGAGGCCGCTCGACAGGCCGCCGCGGTCGCAAGCGACGCTGGGTTTGACATCGCAAAGCTGGCAAGCCAGTACGCATTCGGCGCCCGCGAGAGCATTGGTGTTGACTGCACGGTCATTGGATTGGGAAAGAAAGAGGAAGTCCAGGAGGCGGTTAAGACATGGACCGAAGTGAAGGAGAGGGAGAAGGGTGTGGTAGCAGCACGAAAGGAAGAGGGAAGAGTGATGCGAGATATATCGGTGCTACTGGCGCCCTATTTGGATTATACGTGGGAAAGCCCGACAAAAAAGGAGAGGGAAGGGTAAGGGTATGTGCCAAAGTTTGAGATGTATAGCTTATATAAATAGCATTAATGTACGTATAATATGTTCAGTCATTTCTGTTCCTTTAAATGCTAGCTATGCTTATTTCTTTCTCTTTCAATAAATTTCTTTCAATTTTATTTTAAGCATGTTTATTATCTAATAAATGAAAATAATAATATTTTACTTAGAACTATTATACAGTAACCTGACAGAATTGATATACATAAGTTTTATAAACTCTTTTTTTTTTTTTTTTTTTTTTTTTTTTTTTTTTTTTTTTTTTTTTTTTTTACTTTAATTTAATCATAGAAATAAAGCTATACAAGCTATAAATTATATAAGCTACAAGCTGAATGAAATGTAAAAATATTTGAAAAAGTAGAAAAATTTATTAGTTATATCATTTATATTATTAATAAAGTATTTTAAAGTTAATAGCTTTAATATTTTTAACTATTTAAATACATAGTATATTTAATTAATTAGATATTTCTTGTAAAGTCATAGATATATGTAAATATAATAACAGTACCAAAAAAATACTAAACCAAATGCCTGTCTGTCTCGCCAAAACTGAGACGTCGCGAGGCCGCAATGTACGACGCCAAGATGTCCACCAAAATATAAAATAAACCACCAACGCACCGGGCGCTATGCTTGTCTTACAAAGGCGTGACTAGGACGCGAATAATGTTTTTTATGATATAAGTAGCAGGACAACTGGACAAAAATGATGCAACTAAATAATAGTATTAAAAATAAATACCATATTTTAGTTGCATTATTTATGTTCTGTTATTATATTCCAGCTGTATATTTAAAGTGCCCGCCGACCCTTACCAACCCGGCACTACAAGGTATCATTTTGTAAGTTTTTAAAGTGCTTTCCAGGCACTGTTTTTTAAGTTTTTAAAATGCATTCCAAGCACTATTTTGTAAGTTTTTAAAGTGCATTCCAGGCACTATTTTGTAAGTTTTTAAGGTGCTTTCCAGGCACCATTTTGTAAGTTTTTAGAGTGCATTCCAGGCACTATTTTTTTTTCTTTAGTGCTTCCCATCTACCACCCAAGCACTTGCCCGTTATTTAGTGTGCCGGCGCAAGCACGTTTTATTTTTATTTTTAAATTTAATGCTACCTTTGTTTTCTGTGTAGGAGCAGACACTTACTAGCCCATGGAGACTGAGTGTGGTTTCTTTTATACTTGTCTTTGGGAAATGGGAAAGTGGGAAGTTGATGGTTTTAAATTTTTTGAATGACACGTTTTTTTTTTTTTTTTTTTTTTTTTTTTGGTGTAAAAATTTTTTTTTTTTTTTTTTTTTTTTTTTTTTTGGTTAAAGGGAAATTTTGTGTTTTTTGTTTTTTTTTTTTTTTTTTTTTTTTTTTTTTTTTTTTTTTTTTTTTTATTCGGGGCGTGGACATTTTCTTTTTTTCTTTTCATTACGCATTGCGCGTCATGGCGTCATTGATGCTAAAAAATTTAAAACTATCAACTCCCTTCCCATTTTCCCATTTCCCAAAGACAAGTATAAAAGAAACCACATTCAGCCCAAGTGAGCCAGCAAGTGTCTGCTCCTACACAGAAAAAAAAAAGGTAGCATTAATAAAAGTAAAAAACGTGCTTGCGCCGGCACACTAAATAATGGGCAAGTGCTTGGGTAGTTGGGTGGGAAGCACTAAAGAAAAAAATAGTGCCTGGAATGCACTCTAAAAACTTACAAAATGGTGCCTGGAAAGCACCTTAAAAACTTACAAAATAGTGCCTGGAATGCACTCTAAAAACTTACAAAACAGTGCCTGGAAAGCACTTTAAAAACTTACAAAATGATACCTTGCAGTGCCGGGTTGGTAAGGGTTGGCGGGCACTTTAAATATACAGCTGGAATATAATAACAGAATATAAATGATGCAACTGAAAGATGGTATTCGTTTTAAAGATTACTATTATTTAGTTTTGTCCTGTTACTTCACAAAATTTTCCTCGCGTAGTAGTGAGTTTTGATGCGTTCTAGAAATTAGAATACGCGTATGTGTCGTCTTTCGGAATTCGACGTGACGGCTTGCTTGTCTGGTCGTTCGGGATTATTCTAATCTTTCCCGTCTTCGTTTTTCGTCGTAGAATTTCGCTAGGATTTCTCAATAGTCTGTCCGCGTGGTGCGCGTGTGAGTCTTCCTATTGTTTTTGGCTGCTAACTCTGGATCTTATCATATGCGTGTCCAGATTTGTCTGTCTTCTTTGACCAGGGTCGCCGAGCTTGGGTAAGCACTGAGGTCTCGTCCTGGCTGAACTAGCGCGTCCAGGTTGCTAAACTAGAACTCTACAATGCGTTGGGTTTAAATCACCACAAAGTAACAATATTGCTGAATAAAGCGGTGGGCTTTATTAAAAATTGGGAATTATAGAATCAGAATATTGCGTTCTTGCTAACAAGTTGAACATGGTTCAACATCGCCATTGCATGATTGCAAATTGGATGGGAAATGAACACTACATTCAAGGAATGTGTATGATTCCGAGTTACCCAATGATAATTTAATATGTTGAAGTGAGGGCAAAAATAAAATTTGATGGAATTTAGTGTATGTATTAAAGTTGTATATTTCTTTTGAATAAGCCCCGGGATTCAATCTATATTAATCGTCAGCCGTGTCTATTTGAACAAAGATATTGGGGTAGCCAGAAAAATGAGGAACTTTGGTACATACTACATGAATTTGAACGGACAAAAGTTATCTTCATTCATATGACGGATTGACCTAGTTAGCGGAAGACTCTTGTTCTTTCTTCAAAAGTAATCCCTATATACAACAGCAAGATTTTAAGATGCGGCCCACACATTATGTTACATGCCGACAGAGTGAAGTGAATGATTTATTTAAGAAATAAATTTAAATTACACATTCTCAATGCCCGCGCATGACACCCATGTTCAGTCCTTTGTCTACCAGGGCAACTTGGTCCCATAGTATAAGTAGAAGACACCGTTATCTTCTTGGGTGGCTTCGAATGTGATCTTGAGAATGCTTTTGGCGTTATTTCAATAGTTTCGGTGCCACCGGGGCTCATATCAGTTTTGACGTAACCGGGATCCACTGGATGAAGATAAATCCTGCGTTGGCATATTCAGTGGCGTACTGCTTGGTAAGCATATTGAGTGCCGTCTTGCTAGTGCAAAAAAAATATTGACACTTTACCGAAAGGACCAAAATGGTCGAGATTGTTTTTTTTTTTTTTTTTATTTTATTTTTATTTTTAAGCTGGACTTTTCGCCCGCGACCTTTATCGCACACCCTATGTGTTTTTGCCGGAATAATTGGATAAACCCAATACTTTGTCATCGCATTTCCAATTAATTACATTTTGTCCATAGGGAAGAGTTTTTCTTCAAGTCCTTCGAAATATTTAAGAAATAATTGGATTGCTTTGGGATGGCATTCTAGGAACAACCAAAAGCACTGTAGAAATAACATCACCATGTCCGTAAGAGGCTATGCCTTTTTTTTTTTTTTTTTTTTTTTTTTTTTTTTTTTTTTTTTTTTTTTTTTTTTTTTTTTTTTTTGAAAAAACTGGTCTTTGAATTTCCGTTACAGTGTAGTACACCTTGGGCACCCAGGAAAGCGGCCGAATCACGATGGGGGAGGGAGGGGAGGGAAGTCGACTATCACAAAGACATCGAGAGCTTCTACAAGTTCTGATCAAAGAAGCATCTCAATTTTTCTCCTTTTTAATTATCAACTCTAAGGAAAAAAATATCAAAAAAAAAAAAAAAAAAAAAAAAAAAAAAGGACGTTTTGATGAAACTCGTCAGGCGCTAACACGTGTACCCAAAATCCACGGTTTATCAGACTCGTTGCTCTCAACGTGCTTATAGCATTTTTGTGAGACAATCAGCTGACTGGATATCACTAGTTTGATATCAGGTTTTAATCGGCCAACGCTACGTAGAAGCCGTGGCTACTAAGTGTTATCGTCGTTACCATTGTACTGTTATAAGTTAATTACATGTATTCCTAAAATGTTTGCTCATCTTGATAATTAATTACAATAGGAAAAAAATTATTATTATCTGGACGACTTCGTGGTTATCATCGAAGAAATTGTCCAAGTAATTTTGCACTTATGTGACTCGGATGGGTTTATAATTAAAGTGTTTTATTAAAAAGTGGCACACCAAGACCACATGCCCGACGCGACCATTCATCCTCCGCCATCCATCGTCACGCCTGACGCGAGCCATCCTCTATTCCATCAACGAATTCCCCTTCCCACGCGACTTTGAAACCGGAACGCCCTAGCATCTATCCCAGCCTATATCATCCTCAATCCGCAAGCTCCTTTATCGCTCACCGCTTGTGATGATGCCCGTACTCGCGCACTTCGGCCTGATCCCGCTGAAAGTGCTCCCCTCCAAACGACTGCCAGAGATATGCAGTGATCAACCAGTAGATTTCCTTGTTGGCGCCGTGCGAGTTAATTGCGTGGTCATTGTCCGTGTAGAACTGAGTACGGTAGCCACGGATCGAGGCCCGTGTGAGGCGATCAACGAGGACAGCTGAATTTTGGAAGTGAACTGGACGGGCAGAGGGTAGAAAGATGTGATGGGTTATCAAGAGTAAGCGCTAAGGTGTCGACGTCACCAATTATTAGGTAAAATTTAAAATCTCTAACATGTGCATAGAAATTAGATGAACACGTACCGTTGTCATCCGCTGTCCCATGCGCCAGCAAAAAGTTCACGTTACCGAACCCAGTCATGTTCTGTACTGCACTGATATTGTACCCGAATGGGTTGAGCTCAGGTGTCTTCATGTAGCGCTCCGTATAGATTGAATCTAAGTATCAGGAACGAAAGCCGCAAGGCATACGAGCATGAAAAAATGCAAAAGGTTCCACGACGAGCAAGATAATGACAGAAAGATAATTACCATAGAATATCCAGTCCGTCACAGGCGCAACAGCCATGGCAGTCTGGAAGATACCGTCGTTCGACTCCACGATCTTGCTGGTCATGTAGCCGCCATAAGACTGCGTGAAAAGAGGAATTCTGTAAATCGGCAGATTCTGACCATGACCGGTTCAAAGACAAGGGTAAAACCTACCCATCCCCAGATGGCTATTCGTGACGAATCGACGTAGTCAAGATTCGCCCAATGCCTATTGCGGTTATAGGTCACAGGTCACGGTAAGCCTAAGAAATAAGATGACAGTATCACACAACAAATAGTAAAGCCGCAAGACTTACCTGGCGGCGTTGACTTGATCAATCGTTTCCAACTCGCCCAGCCTGCCTCTTACAACTACTCTGAACTTGCGACCCTTGAAGCCTGTGCCCCGTCCGTCCACCTAAAATTTTTGCACGCCTTCCATTAGCGCTAAAGCCAAGCACCCAATAACAGCTCCACTCAAAAGACAACACAATGGAGGCCCCTCCACTTCCCTCCGCCCCCCCCTCTCCCTTCCACCATACCATGACAACAATGTACCCCAGTCCTCCATTCGATGCAACGAACGATCCCCAGTCGAGCTGGAACCGCTGCGATACCAATTGCGACCCCGGCCCGCCATACACACGAAAGACGACTGGATATCGGCGGTTGGCGTCGAAGTCCGGCGGGAGGATCTCAATGGCGTTGAGTTCTATATGAGGCACATAGCGCGAGAAGGGATCATTAGACGGTAGCACGGACGCAACGACATAATGAGAAGAAGAAAACCGAGACTCACCAACCCCCCCGCTCATGACCTTAACCATCCTCTTTCGTGGCAGGTCATACCCTTGCAATAGTTCTGTAAGCGGTTGATTGTCCTCGAGCACCTTGACGAACGTTGGGTCGTCCGCCTTAATCACGCGCTGGTGCGGGATGTCAGGCCCTTCGTAATTAAGAATATAAAATCCAGCATGTGGCGAGAAGGACGCAGTGTAGTACCCCGGAACAGAAGAGGCGTCAACCGGGTCTTCGCGGCACGTGATGCAGAGAGCCGTGGTGTCGGACTGGTTGAGGGAGACAGAGTAGAGGTGGCGTTCGAGAGGAGAGCGAGTGGTCGAAATGTAGTAGCTGACGTAGTGTATGAATATGTAGTAAGGGTCGACACCATTAGCGGAGAGATGAAATTCCACATATTTGTTGGGCCTCACAAAGGGTCCAAATCAAGTCTAATTCGAACAAAACAACACCGTACAGTAACACATAAAACTACAAAGGCACTTACACAATTTCCCTGACCCCATCCACCACGACGCTTCCATCCACGACCTCCCATTCCCCTCCCGTCAAGAATCTCGTCGGGTCTTTCGCATCGACCGGATCAAACATGGCCAAATGCATAAACCCGTTGCCATCGTCCACCACATCCAAATACCGCAGCTGCGGCACAGCTTCGGTCGGCGGCACGAACCTTAAGTTTTGCGCGAGATCGACCCACCCACCGTCAACGGGGGCATACTCGCGCACTACGTGAGTTTCAATGCTCGTGTCGGTCCCTCCCGCAGCATCAGCCGAGATCGAAACTAGAATCGTCTTCTCATGATCCTGTACGCGGTTGGTCTGCTTGTAGAGCAGGCGCGAGTGCGTTGTGGTTGTCCAGCAGACTTGTGTGATGAGGCGGTCAGAAGGAGGGAATTCGGGGATGGCAGAGGCAGAGGGATCGGTGATGGTGATGAGGTTGGAGAGGGAGGCAGAGAGGGAATAGATATGAAGGGTAACCGTGGGATTGGGGTAGCCGGGCTGTAGATGGGTTAGGAACATGCAGAGGAAACATTGTAAGTCAATGAATTTGGAATAAAAGACATAAGCGACCGAGTCTATTAGTTATAACAAGACGAAGCAGTACCTTGGGATACTTCATAATCACATCCTCGGGGTACGCCTTATTTGTCGGATACTTTGAGAATCGGTACTCGGGCACCTCTGTCTCGTTGAACCGCAGGTATGCCACGTGAGTCGAGTCCGGGGACCACCAAAGTGCATAGTTCGAGCTGAAAACTTCCTCTGCGCATTGGTTTGTATACATGAATTTACATGGATGAGAAGGAGATCGAAACAGATGGGTATCGAGTTCGTCGATGGCCATCAAAACAAATTCTTTTACCTTCATACACCCAGTCCGGTACGCCGTTAAATATCTCTGGCGCACCGTCAAACGTGACCCGCGTGTGCTTTTCGAGATCTGTAACGTATAGATCATTCCCCGAGACGTACGCCTGCTCGTGAAAATAAAATAAAATAAAATAAAATATGGTCGTTATTAATAATTCATCACTATGAAGAGTAAAGATCCCTCCTCCTTCCCCTGGTCTTAACAAACGTACCACACTGTGTCCTGTCGGGCTCCACTTGACGTACGCGATTCGGGGCTTGTCGAGGTAGCCACTATCGTTGGTGAGTGGGAAGAGGTCACGGCTGGTAAGGTTGTAGACGTAGTAATTGGCAAGGTACGAGTGGCGCCATTGCTATGGGTGGTAGGCGAGGTGGTAAATGGAGAAGGTGTGTAAGGTGAGGCTTGGGGTGATTAGGGTAATTAGGGTGTGTGGCGGAGAGGTGTTGAGAGCATGACGCGTGATGCGTGATGCGTGAATGGCTAAATGACCATTCATGTAATTTTGCTTTGAAAGTTATAAAAAATCCCCAACGAAAACGTACCTTGGTCTTATTAACCCCCAACAACAAAAAATCGCTGTCGGCCGAGATGGTATAAGTGAAATACTCAAGTGGAAGTTGGCCAATAGACTACAAATGGAAAGCAAGCATTCAGCCTCCAAACTCGAATCACAATTGGGGCACGAGTAGATCTTTTCCCTCACGCTCAAATACATACCAGCTCGTCCCCCCGCACAAACACGCTGCGGTACTGGTCCCCTACGGACTCGAGTACGATGTCACGCGTGAGGGAGTCTTGATACGTAAAGACACCATCCTGTTGCGCTGTCATGCGGGCGTGGTGTAATAAGGCGCATTTTTTGCATGACGTATTATTGGCGTTGCCTCATTCAATTTTTTTTTTTTTTTTTTTAAAAAAAAAAAAAGAGAGAGAGAGAGAGAGAGCTAGGATTCGACATTGAAGGGCTAGCTATAGGAACAAAAGTCTGAAAAATAAATAAACTTACAGTTGTCAACCCACACGAGGGACTTGCGCTTGGGCGTGAACGATTTATTGTATAAGTCGTCAAGTTGGAGGCGGTGCGGCGCCTGCACGACGTCGTGGTGGCCTGCAGGGGTGTGCGTCCGGGTTTATATATGGTGTATCGCGCTCAGACGGCGAAAAGTGCGATAGGCGGAGTCAAAAGGGCTGACCTGTCCGCATGACGAGCAGCGCGAGCGCCCAGCCTATCCATGCAGTAATGATGACGACCAGAAAGGCAAAACAAGGCCATTTGAGGCGATTGTACTGTAGGGAACGGGGGTTTGCGTGAAAGCGGCAAGGAATATGTGAGGGATGAAGCAATGAATAACAAGCGAGTCGGAGTAAGCAGCAAATGTGTGTTCCAAGTGATTGGCCAAGAATCGGCTATTATAGGATATCGGGAAGCCCAGTATGATTGCTGCAGGACCTGCGAATTACACATTCCTCATCTTCTCAAGGACCAAAACTCACCCCCGTATCTTCGCTCATTAGAAATTGCCCATCTTCGTCTCCGGTCTTTCCGTAATAGTAACCCCCCTCCCCATCCTCTTCATCGTCACCTTGCTCCGCGACCTCATACCCATTCCTGCCCTTGAACCTCATCTCCCTGCTCTTTCGAAAAAACCGTCGCCCCTCCCGCCCCTCTCCCCTCTCCCTCCCACCGCCGTCACCCTTGTCCCGCTTCCGGTAGTCCGGATCGTCTTCGGCGAGGTTGTCCTCGGCGGGATCGTATCCATCGGATCTTACGGTACTGGCGGATTCGCCGCTGTCGACTGTCGAGGTAGGAGAAGGGATGTGGTACCGCGCGTCGGTGAGGATTATGAACGCGTCTATTTGATCATGTGCATCCCGAAGGGTTCGTTTGGAAGAGAATGACGAACCGCGCGCGCGAGTCTGGGGGGGAATCTGGCGGAAAGGCTGTAGGTCAATCATTTCGGACGGGGGGGCGTCGTACAGTAGGGTGGTGGAGCTGGAAGGGGGGCGGGGGGGAACGAAGGTGGTGGAGTCATTTGAGACGGGGATGTAGGTATGGGGTTTCTTTGTGGTGAACATTGTGGAGAGAAGGCAAGAGAAGCGGAGAAGGCCTGAGCGTATGACAGAATTTGAGGCTGAAGCACTGTGTTCGCCGTGACGTTCGCGTCGGTTTCTCGGCCCGTGCACGTGACGGCCAGATGATCACTGCCGATTCACTTCTCTCCCCAATCCTTTCCCTTTTCCCTTTCCGTTTCCTCCTCTCCTTCCTCCTCCGTTTCCCACCTCCCCCCCCC
>RBNK01000461.1:0-25584 GCA_003990785.1 Endogone sp. FLAS-F59071 | reverse complement strand
ATCTTTTAAAACAGATATATTAACAAGTTATAAGCACCCACTATCTTAATTATAGATTTGCTATTATATAGACTTCTAGATATCTCAACTAGCTGTTAAATAAATTAGATAACTATTGTAACAGCTGACCCACAACTTGATTGATTTTCACAAATTTAGTATTACACTCAATTTGTAATTACTATGACCTCTTCCCCCTTCCATTTTTAGTTAGTGTCATTTTTAGCAAGCAATCTCACCACTAGTGATAAATATAGTTTTTGGTGACTAATCTTATTTTATTAATGAAATATTATTCACAGCTATTAAGTTATACTTGTAGTGAAGTCTTTATTATTTTGTTCATTCAGTTCTAGCAAATTTGTATTCTATTTCTATCTAAATAAATCAGTTTGCATAGAGTCTTAGAATATCTCAATATCAGTTATAGTAAAGCTTGAAGAGCACAGCATGAAGCTATAGTAAGGATATGTAAAGGGAGATATTACATCTGACACTCTAAGCATTCTCAATAAATGAATGAACAAATGACTGGTTATTAGTACATTTGTCACATCTTGGTACTGACTAGCAGGAGAGTTATTAAAAGACCAACTTTCATATCCTCATTTAAGCAGGACCAAACTGTTGAAATTTGATCTTTAAATATGTGTTTGGGGTAAAGAGCGCACTGGCTTATAAAGCCAAATATGCGTATATTTATTAATGCTAATATATGATTGGTCGATACAGACAATGATCATCTAAGCTACAATTGAGTGATATAGCATCGATCATCGATAAGAGAGATATAATAAGCTAATAATTTCAACACTCCCCCTGCTTGACATATCTCAATAAATAAAAACAAAAATAAAATATTCAACTGTACATCATGAATGGCATCCATGAAGTACATTTACTACAAATAACTATATGTAAAATACTACTTGAGTAATAAGAATGATATGATAAAGGAAATAAAAGTTTTTGAAGAAGAAAAAAAAAGGTTAGTTATGTAAGCTCATTTTTGTGATCAACATTTCAAGTCTGGGTCACGCAAGTGGCTTGGTTAATGCATCAGTGATCATTTCATCTATCACCATATAAATGATATCTATCACCTTTGATTCAACTTTCTCTTGAATAAAGTGGTGCTGAATGTCAATATACTTTGATCGAGCATGATTAATTGGGTTTTTGGTAAGGGCAATTGCTGATTGGTTATCTTCAAATAAGGTTGTTGCACAATTCGGTAAATATCCTAGCTCATCCAATAGGGTGCATAGCCAAATGGTTTCTCTCGTTACATGTGCTAATGCTATATATTCTGCTTTAGTTGTTGATAGGGCAATGGTTGGTTGGTGCTTGCTTGACCAGCTAATGGCTTCCCCTGATAGGTTGAAAATATACTCTGTGGTTGATCGTCATGTATTAATGTCTCCTCCCCAGTTGACATCACTGAAACTGATCAGCTTTAGATCCTGATTGCTTCCAAGGCACAGTTTATAATTAGCTGTTCCTTTAATATATCTTAATAATTGTTTGAGGGCATGGTGATGTTCTTGCATTGGATTGGCCAAAAATTGACTGATGATGCTAACAGCAGCAGCTAGATCAGGTCTTGTCCCGATTATCAGGTACATTATGCTACCAATTATTTGTCTGGATAGATTTTGGTCTGCAGATTTTCCCCCTTCAGCTTTGAGTTGAATAGATGGATCAAGGGGTGTACAGATTGGCTTGGCATCTGTCATGTTAAACCTTGTAATAATTTGATTGGTAAAGTGACTTTGATCAATTGTGATTGTGTGTGTTTTTCAATCGTATATGACTCGAATACTCAGAAAATGTTTAATTTTGCCACAGTCTGTCATATCAAATGCATTGCTAAGTTTCACCTTGAATTTGTTCATTGTTTCCATCAAATCAGCTAGAATTAGTAGATCATCGACATATATAGCAATAATTATCAGCAATTGATCATCTTGTCTTCTTCTTAGATAAATGCTGTGATCTGATTGTAGTCTTGTAAAATTTGATTAGCTGAGGTAGTTGTCAATCTTCTAATTCCATATACGAGATGATTGCTTTAGTCTATACAATGATCGATTGAGCTTACACACAGCTCTCGGTGACAGCTCCAATTGGTCAATTCCTTCAGATACCATCATGTAGATCTCCTCATCAAGATCGCCATTCAGGAATGCAGTTTTTACATCCATTTGGTGAATTTCTAAGTTTAGGGTTGCACTGATCAATAAAAGTGCTCTGATTGATATAAATTTTGCCACAGGAGCAAATGTTTTATCATAATCAATTCCTTGCTATTGTGAATATCCCTTGGCAACTAATCTTGCCTTGTACCTGGCAACCGATCCATCAGTGTTGAGCTTCTTTTTAAATACTCATCTACATCTAATCGACTTGCGTCCCACAGACACCTCAGATACAATTGTCTACATATCATTATTCTTAAGTGATTTAAGCTCTTGATTGATCGCTTTCTGCTAAAGCTTTGCATCAGGCAGAGAAATTGCTTCCTTGTAGGTCATTGGGTCATTGGTCAATTCAATTAAATTAGCTTCTAGCATGTGATCTTGCCAAATTTATAGAGCTTCAGTATCGATCAATTGTTCGATTGGCTCCCAGGTATTGTCATCATCATCGTCATAGCCTAGCTATTTTACCAGATATTGCCTTTTTTCATCAATCTTGCATTCTCCAATGATCACATCAATGATATATTCTTAATCCTCTGGGTTGACGATTGTTGGGGATTTTAATATAATAGATTCATCAAATATGATGTCATAGCCAATCTCTATCTTCCTATTGGTTGGATCCCAGAGCCTGTATACTTTCTTTTCATTATGATAGCTAATCATTTTAAGCTTTTTGGATCAGGGTGCCAGTTTCGACCTTTTTCCTTTGCAAATATACATATATGTATCTGTTGAAATTATTAGCTTATTATATCTCTCTCTTCCATCAATGATCAATCGTTACGTCACTCAATCGTGGCTTAGACGATCTTTATTTTGTATCGACCAATCATAATTTAGCATTAATAAATACACATATATTGGCTTCATAAGCCAGTGCACTCTTTTACTTCAAAAACACATATTCGAAGACCAAATTTCAACAGGTTATGAGCCTCGAGCCACTCAAATTACAGCTTGACAACCTGAGATCTATACAATCATCTATGCAATCATAGCAGTTACAACTGCGATTACAGTAAGTGTTTATTTAAAATTATAAACAATGCATCAAACAATGTGATAAACAACGTAACAAATAACACTGTGATAAAGCAATGCAATAAACAACATGTAACAACATAGCATTTAATGACATAACGAAATGGATAACCTATACACATCATTGTCATCAGCAACAAGATCAATAAGATTGCAGTCTAAATCAAAAACAGACAACAGATATCAACCCCCTGATGACAACGACGAAGGATTGGATGGCAACTATCAGAGCAATATTGTATTTAGCCTCGATCGACAGGAACAGATGGCTATAATGATCAGAAATCAGGAAGATAAATTAGATACACTGACAACCCTAATGGGCAAATTGACAGCAAAAATTGATAAAATAAATGTATCATCTAGCATGTCAACCAATCAGAATGCAGCTACAGAAGGCAACACACCACAACCATCACCATCACCAACAATATCAACAAAGCTTAACAATCTGGCGAAGGAGTACCTGAGATCGATTAACAAATTCGATGGGTCAGGTGAGGCACCCAGATTATTCGATTACTTTGATGCCGTAGAGCAATTTATCACTAGCACTAACCTATCAGTACAAAAGGAGGAAGTCAATGCAGCGATCAGTAAAATTACAGGCAATACTAGAATGTAGCTATGGAGGCACGTAAACACATCAGGAGAATTTAATTCATGGAATGAGCTTAAAGAGGCTATGATGCAAAAATATGCATCAATGGAACAATTATTACGAATGCGTGATAAGCTTGCAATGATAAAGCAAAAAGGATCGATCGAAGATTATAATAACATGTTCAACTGAATTATAGTGCAAATCAAAGATATGACTGACACAGAAGCTATACTGCAATATCTCCAGGGTCTAAGCTCCAGGTACCAGGAATTAATACTTGCACGAGAAAATATGTGTCGACAATGCTAGAGGCTTTACAACTCGCATGCATCAGGTTCGACCCAGATAATAAACAAAGGCGTGATGAAGCCTACACGACAGACTGAGGTGGCTACCAAGACAGCAACCGAGGCAGATACCGAGGTGGCGACTGAGGCGGCTACCAAGGCGGTGGTCGCAACAATTGAGGCAGAAGTGCCAGATGAAGCCAAGGCTATAACAATGATAATAGAAATAATCAAGGAGGTCATAATGACAGAGGTGACCAAGGCAGTGATTGCGGAGCCAATCGAGGCAAGAATTTTCAGGGACACCCTTGGAAATGTTACATCTGTAAGGGAGAACACGGAATATTTCAATGCAACAAATTCAACAATTAGGTAAAAACAGAAAAAGAAAAGGCTAAACTGAGAGCTGAAGCAAATCTGACAATTGGTGCTATCATCGATTCAGGTGCCACGCAATATATGTTCAACCAATTGGAGATTTTCGAGATGGTGGCTGAGCATGATGTGTGCAGGGAACGAGAAATTATGCACGATGCACATTGGGACAATTGAGCTCGACGACAAGCTGAAATTACGGGATGTCTTATATATACCGGAGATCACCAGAAATTTAATATCTGTGCAGGCATTGACATGTGATGGAAATGATATAATCTTCAAGAGTGATGGATCAGTAATTAAAATCGACATAGATTATGAGGAAATTAAAATCGGACAAGCCGATGGCGACCTATTTCATTTATTGACATCACCAGAGCTAGAGCTAGAAGCAAACATCGCCGATTCCAAGATTGCAAACATTGCCGATTCCAAGATTGATGACTATATATTATGGCATCACTGACTGAGCCATCTAGGCCGAAATACTCTACAATCAATCAACAAATTTGTCACAGGGCTCAGAGATGTGTGGCTGTCAACTGGACAAATCGAAATATGCGCTGGATGTGAATACGCGAAGTCGCACTGCAAGCTATTCGGATACGTGAAAAATTGATCGATGGAGCCTATCGGAAGGGTGCACACAGATCTGTGTAGGCCGATGCCCACACCATCAGTCAATGGAGCAAAATATATATTAACATTCATTGATGACACTACTCGCTATGTCACAACATACTTTATTGACAACAAAAGTAATACATTTGATTGATTCTAGACATTCAAGGTATTCGCTGAGATGCAATCGGGCCAAAAACTCAAGATTCTCCGATCAGATGGAGGAGGAGAGTATGTAAATACCGAGATGCGCGAATTTTTAATTAAAAACAGAATTCATCATGAAATGATGATGCTGGACACGCTGCAACAAAACGGTGTAGCCAAACGATATAACCGGACATTGATGGAGTCAATCCGGGCAGTTAAAATTACTGCCGGCATACCTGACAAACTTTGAGTAGAACTTGCCACAAGTGCTACATATTTATACAACCGATTGCCAACACGAGCTAATAAGGAGAGTGCTTCACCATTTGAATTATGGCATGGTCACAAGCCTGATATCAGTAACTTGTACATCATATAGGCTGATGCATATATGCATATTCGCAAGAGAAAAAGGTCGAAACTGGTGCCCTGATCCAAAAAGCTTAAAATAATTGGCTATCATGACGAAAAAAAGGCATATAAGCTCTGGGATCCAACCAATAGGAGGATAGAGATCAGCCACAACATCACATTTGATGAATCTATTATATTAAAATCCCCAACAATTGTCAACCCAGAAGATCAAGAATATGTTATTGAAGCGATCATCGGAGAATGCAAGATTGATGAAAAAAGACAATATCTGGTTAAATAGCTAGGCTATGATGATAATAACAATACCTGGGAGCTAATCGAACAATTGATAGATATAGAAGCTCTACAAATTTGGCAAGATCGCATGTCAGAAGCTAATTTAATTGAATCGACCGATGACCCAATGACCTACAAGAAGGCAATTTCTCTACCTAATACAAAGCTTTGGGAGGAAGTAATCAATCAAGAGCTTAAATCACTTAAGAATAATGACACATGGATGATTGTACCTGAGGTGCCTATGGGATGCAAGCCGATTGGATGCAGATGGGTTTTTAAAAAGAAGCTCAACACTGATGGATCAGTTGCTAGGTACAAAGTGAGATTAGTGGCCAAGGGATATTCACAACAGCAAGGAATTGATTACAATAAAACATTTGCTCCTGTAGCAAAATTCATATCGATTAAGGTACTCTTATCGATCGGTGCAGTCCTGAACTTAGAAATTCACCAAATGGATGTAAAAACTGCATTCCTGAACAGCAATCTTGATGAAGAGATCTACATGATAGTACCTGAAGGAATCGACCAATCGGAGCTATCACCAAGAGCTGTGTGTAAGCTCAATCGATCACTGTATGGACTAAAGCAATCACCTCGTATGTGGAATCAGAAGATCGACAACTACCTCAGCCAATCAAATTTTACAAGACTACAATCAGATCACAGCATTTATCTAAGAAGGAGACAAGAAGATCAATCGCTGATAATTATTGCCATATATGTTGACAATCTACTAATTCTGGCTGATTCAATAGAAACAATAAACAAATTTAAGGTAGAACTTAGCAATGCATTTGATATGACGGACTGTGGTGAAATTAAATATTTTTTGGGTATTCGAGTCATGCGTGATCGAAAAACACACATGATTACAATTGATCAAAGCCACTTTGCCAATCAAATCATTACAAGGTTTAACATGACGGGTGCTAAGCCAATCAGTACACCCCTTGATCCATCCATTCAACTCAAAGCTGAAGGAGGAAAATCTGCAGATCAAAGTCTATTCAGATAAATGATTGGTAGCATAATATACCTAATGATCAGGATGAGACCTGATCTAGCTGCTGCTGTCAGCATCATCAGTCAATTTTCAGCCAATCCAATGCAAGAACATCACCACGCCCTCAAACAATTATTAAGATACATTAAAGGAACAGCCAATTATAAGCTGTGCCTTAAATGTGATCAGGATCTAAGACTGATCAGTTTTAGCGATGCCAACTGGGGAGAAGACATTAATACACGATGATTAACCACAGGCTATATTTTCAACCTATCAGGAGGAGCCATCAGCTGGTCAAGCAAATGCCAACCAACCATTGCCCTATCAACAACTGAGGCAGAATATATGGCATTAGCACATGCGACGAAAGAAGCAATTTGGCTATACACCCTATTGGATAAGCTAGGATATTTGCCTAATTGTGTAACAACCTTATTTGAAGACAACCAATCAGCAATCGCCCTTACCAAAAATCCAATTAATCATGCTTAATCAAAGCATATTGACATTCAGCACAACTTTATTTGAGAGAAAGTTGAATTAAAGGTGATAGATATCATTTACATGATGACAGATGAAATGATCGCTGATGCATTAACAAAGCCACTTGCGCGACCAAGACTTGAAACATTGATCGCAAAAATGGGCTTACATAACTAATCTTTTTTTATTCTAAAACTTTTATATTCTTTATTACATCCTTCTTATCACTCAAGTAGTATTTTACATATAGTTATTTGCAGTAAATGTACTTCATGGATGCCATTCGTGATGTACAGTTGAACACTCTATTTTTATTCTTCTATTTTTATTTATTTTTTATTGAGATATATCAAGCAGGGGGAGTGTTGAAATTATTAGCTTATTATATCTCTCTCTCCCATCAATAATCGATTGTTACGTCACTCAATCGTAGCTTAGACGATCTTTGTTTTGTATCGACCAATCATAATTTAGCATTAATAAATATACGCATATTGGCTTTATAAGCCAGTGTACTCTTTTACTCTAAAAACACACATTCGAAGACCAAATTTCAACAGTATCAGTCTATATGACACACAAGTTACTGATATCAGGCTTGTGACCATGCCATAATTCAAATAGTGAAGCACTCTCCTTATTGGCTCACATTGGCAATCGGTTGCATAAATATATAGTACTTGTGGCAAGTTCAGCCCAAAGTTCATCAGATATGTCGGCAGTGATTTTTGTTGAAATTGATCTTCAAATGTGTTTGAAGTAAAGAGCATACTGGCTTATGAAGCCAATATGCGTATATTTATTAATGCTAAAATATGATTGGTCGAAACAAACAAAGATTGTCTAAGCCACAATTGAGTAATGTAACAGTTGATCGTTGATAGGAGAGATATAATAAGCTAATAATTTCAACACTCCCCCTGCTTGACATATCTCGATAAAAATAAATAAAAAAAATAAAAGAATAAAAATAAAATGTTTAACTATATATCACGAATGGCATCCATGAAGTATATTTACTGCAAATAACTATATGTAAAATACTACTTGAGTGATAAGAATGATATGATAAAGAATATAAAAGTTTTAGAAGGTTAGTTATGTAAGCCCATTTTTGCAATCAACATTTCAAGTCTTAGTTGTACAAGTGGCTTGGTTAATGCATCGGCGATCATTTCATCTGTTGCCATGTAAATGATATCTATCACCTTTGATTCAACTTTCTCTCAAATAAAGTAGTGCTGAATGTTGATATGCTTTGATTGAGCATGATTAATTGAGTTTTTGGTGAGGGCGATTGTTGATTGGTTGTCTTCAAATAAGGTTATCGCACAATTCTGCAAATATCCTAGCTCATCCAATAGGGTGCATAGCCAAATGGCTTCTTTCATCACATGTGCTAATGCCATATATTCTGCCTCAGTTGTTAATAGGGCAATGGTTGGTTAGAGCTTGCTTAACCAGCTGATGGCTCCTCCTGATAGGTTGAAAATATAACCTATAGTTGATTGTCATGTATTAATGTCTCCTCCCCAGTTGGCATTACTGAAACTGTTCAGTCTTAGATCCTGATCGTATCCAAGGCACAGCTTATAATTGGCTGTTCCTTTAATATATCTTAATAATTGTTTGAGGGCATGGTGATGTTCTTGTATTGGATTGGCTGAAAATTGACTAATGATGCTAACAGCAGCAGCTAGATCAGGTCTCGTCCCAATCATCAGGTACATTATGCTACCAATCATTTGTCTGAATAGACTTTGGTCTGTGAATTTTCCCCCTTCAGCTTTGAGTTGAATGGATGGATCAAGGGGTGTGCTGATTGGCTTGGCATCCGTCATATTAAACCTTATAATGATTTGATTGGTGAAGTAGCTTTGATCAATTGTGATCATGTGTGTTTTTCGATCACGCATGACTTGAATACCCAGAAAATGTTTAATTTCGCCACAGTCCATTATATTAAATGCATTGCTAAGCTCCGCCTTGAATTTGTTCATCGTTTCCATCGAATCAGCCAGAATTAGTAGATCATCGACATATATAGCAATAATTATCAATGATTGATCTTCTTGTCTCCTTCTTAGATAAATGCTGTGATCTGATTGTAGTC
Source organism: Endogone sp. FLAS-F59071 (assembly GCA_003990785.1). Lineage (NCBI taxonomy): Eukaryota > Fungi > Mucoromycota > Endogonomycetes > Endogonales > Endogonaceae > Endogone > Endogone sp. FLAS-F59071. Next base: position 16,040 of record RBNK01000461.1, on the reverse strand, counting down.
TTGTAAAATTTGATTGGCTGAGGTAGTTGTCGATCTTCTGATTCCACATACGAGGTGATTGCTTTAGTCTATACAATAATCGATTGAGTTTACACACAGCTCTCAGTGACAGCTCCAATTGGTCAATTCCTTTAGGTACCATCATGTAGATCTCTTTATCAAGATCGCCGTTCAGGAACACAGTTTTTATATCCATTTGGTGAATTTCTAAGTTTAGGACTGCTCCGATTAATAAAAGTGCTCTGATCGATGTGAATTTCACTATAGAAGCAAATGTTTCATCGTAATCAATTCCTTGCTGTTGTGAATATCCCTTGGCAACTAATCTCACCTTGTATCTGGCAACCAATCCATCAGTGTTGAGTTTCTTTTTAAATACCCATCTGCATCCAATTGGCTTATGTCCCACAGGCACCTCAGGTACAATCATCCACATATCATTATTCTTAAGTGATTTAAGCTCTTGATTGATCACTTCCTCCCAAAGCTTTGCATCAGGCAGAAAAATTGCTTCCTTGTAGGTTATTGGGTTATCAGTCGATTCAATTAAATTAGCTTCTGATATATGATCTTGCCAAATTTGTAGAGCTTCAGTGTTGATTAATTGTTTGATTAGCTCCCAGGTGTTGTCATCATCATCATAGCCTAGCCATTTAACTAGATATTGCCTTTTTTTATCAATCTTGTATTCTTTGATGATTGCTTCAATGACATATTCTTGATCTCCTGGGTTGATGATTGTTGAGGATTTTAATATAATAGATTCATCAAATATGACGTCGCGGCTGATCTCTATCCTCCTATTGGTTGGATCCCAGAGCCTGTATGCCTTCTTTTCATTATGATAGCCAATCATTTTAAGCTTTTTGGATCAGGGTGCCAGTTTTAACCTTTTTTCTTTGCGAATATGTATATATGCATCAGCCTATATGACATGCAAGTTACTGATATCAGGCTTGTGACTGTGCTATAATTCAAATGGTAAAGCACTCTCCTTATTAGCTCACGTTGGCAATCAGTTGCGTAAATATGTAGCACTCGCGGTAAGTTTACCCCAAAGTTCGTCAGGTATGTCGGCAGTGATTTTAACAGCCCAGATCGACTCCATCAATGTCCGGTTATATTGTTCGGCTACACCATTTTGTTGCAGCATATCTGGTGTTATCATTTCATAATGAATTCCGTTTTTGATTAAAAATTCACACATCTCGGTGTTTACATACTCTCCTCCTCCATCGGACCAGAGAATCTTCAGTTTTTGGCCCAATTGCATTTTGGCGAATGCCTTGAATGTCCGGAATCGATCAAATGTATCACTTTTGTTGTCAATAAAATATGTTGTGATGTAGCAAGTGGCATCATTAATGAATGTTAATATATATTTTGCTCCATTGACTGATAGCGTAGGCATCAGCCCACACAGATCTGAGTACACCCTTCCGATAGGCTCTATCAATCGATTTTTCACATGTCCGAAAGGCTTGCAGTGCAACTTTGTATGTTCACACTCGGTGCATATTTCGATTTGTCCGGTTGACAGCCGCACATCTCCAAGCCCTGTGACAAATTTGTTGATTGATTGTAGAGTATTTCGGCCCGGATGGCCTAGCCGGTGATGTCATAGTATGTAGTTATCAATCTTGGAATTGGTGATGTTTGTAATCTTGGAATTGGCAATGTTTGCTTCTAGCTCTGGTGATGTTGATAAATGAAATAGATCGCCATCGGCTTGTCCAATTTTGATTTTTTCATGATCTATGCCAATTTTAATTACTGATCTGTCACTTTTGAAGGTTATGTCATTTCCATCACGTGTCAATGCCCATATAGATATTAAATTTCTAGTGATCTCCGATATATATAAGATGTCCCGTAATTTCAGCTCGTCATCGAGCTCAATTGTTTCAACGTGCATTGCGCATAGTTTCTTGTTCTCTGCACATGTGACCAAGCCGTCGTGCTCAGCCACTGTCTCGAAAATCTCCAATTGGTTGAACATATGTTGTATAGCGCCCAAATCGATGATAGCACTAATCGCCAGATTTGCTTTGGCTCTCAGTTTAGCCTTTTCTTTTTCTGTTTTTACCTAATCATTGAATTTGTTGCATTGAAATATTCTATATTCTCCCTCACAGACATAACATTTCCGAGGGTATCCCCGAAAATTCCTGTCTCGATGAGCTTCGTAATCACCACCTCGGTCATTATGATGACCTCCTCAATTGTTTCCGTTATCATTGTTATAGCCTCGGCTTCATCTGGTGTTTCCACCTCGATTGTCGCGACCACTGCCTCAGTAGCCATCTCGGTCGCCGCCTTGGTAGCTGCCTCGGTCACCGCCTTGGTAGTTGCCTTGGTCTGTCGCATGGGCTTCATCACGCCTTTGTTTACTATCCAAGTTAAATCTGATGCATGCAAGTTGTAAAGCCTCTAGCATTGTCAGCATATTCTCCCGCACAAGTATTAATTCCCAGTACCTGGGGCTTAGACCCCAGAGATATTGCGGTATAGCTTCTGTGTCGGTTATATCTTCGATTTGCACCATAATTTGGTTGAACGCATCATTATAATCTTCAATCGATCCTTTTTACTTCATCATCACAAGCTTATCATGCATTCATAATAATTGTTCCATTGGTGCGTATTTTTGTGTCATAGTCTCTTTAAGCTCATTCCACAAATCAAATTCTTCTGATGTGTTCATGTACCTCTGTAACCACATTCTAGCATTGCCTGTAATTTTACTGATCACTGCATTGACTTCCTCCTTTTGTACTGATAGATTGGCACTGGTGATAAATTGCTCTACGGTATCAAAGTAATCAAACAATCTGGGTATGCCTCCTGATCCATCGAATTTGTTAATCGATCTCAGATACTCCTTCACCAGATCGTTAAGCTTTGTTGATATTGTTGGTGATGGTGATGATGATTGTCTTTGTGGTATGTTGCCTTCTGTAGCTGCATTCTGATTGGTTGGCGCACTAGGTGATGCATTTATTTTGTCGATTTTTGCTATCAATTCACCCATTAGGGTTGCCAGCATGTCTAATTTATCTTCCTGATTTCTGATCATTATAGCCATCTGTTTCTGTTAATCAAGGCTAAATCCAATATTGCTCTGATGGTTGCTATCCAATCCTTCATTGTCATCATTAGGGGGTTGATATCTGTTGTCTGTTTTTGATTTAGACTGCAATCTTATCAATCTTGTTACTGAAGATGATGATATGTATAGGTTGTTCATTTCGTTGTGTCGCATCATTGAATGCTATGTCATTATATATTATTTATTGCGTTGCTTTATTGCGGTGTTGTTTATCACATTGTTTATTGTGTTGTTTGATGCATTGTTTACAATGTTAAATAAACATTTACAGTAATTGCAGTTGTAACTGCTATGATTGTATAGATACTATGATTATGTAGATCTCAGGTTGTCAAGCTACAATTCGAGCAGCTCGGGGCTCATAACCTGTTGTAATTGATCTTCAAATATATTTGGAGTGAAGAGTGCACTGGCTTATAAAGCCAATATGCATGTATTTATTAATGCTAAAATATGATTGGTCGATACAAACAAAGATTGTCTAAGCTATGATTGAGTGACGTAACAGTCGATCGTTGATGGGAGAGATATAATAAGCTAATAATTTCAACAATTTTAATAGCCCAGATCAACTCTATCAATGTCTGGTTATATCGTTTGGCGATACCGTTTTGTTGCAGTGTGTCTGGTGTTGTCATTTCATGATGAATTCTATTTTTGATTAAAAATTTGCGCATCTCGGTGTTTACATACTCTCCTCCTCCATCGGACTAGAGAATCTTCAGTTTTCGGCCCGATTGCGTTTCAGTGAACACCTTGAATACCCAGAATCAATCAAATATATCACTTTTGTTATTAATAAAATATGTTGTGATGTAGCAAGTAATGTTATTGATGAATGTTAATATATATTTTACTCCATTGACTGATAGCATGGGCATCGGCCTGTACAGATCTGAGTGCACCCTTCCGATAGGCTCTATCAATCGATTTTTGCATGTCCAAAAGGCTTGTGGTATGACTTTGCATGTTCATACCTGGCACATATTTCGATTTGTCTGGTTGACAGCTGCACATCTCCGAGCCCTGTAATAAATTTATTGATTGATTGCAGAGTATTTCGGCCCGGATAGCCCAGCCAGTAATGCCATAATATATAGTCATCAATCTTGGAATCGGCAATGTTTGCTTCTAGCTCTGGTGATATTGATAAATGAAATAGGTTACCATTGGCTTGTCCGATTTTGATTTTCTTGTGATCCGTGCTGATTTTAATTACTGATCCATCGCTTTTGAAGGTTATGTCATTTCCGTCACGTGTTAACACCTGCATAGATATTAAATTTCTAGTGATTTCTGGTACATATAAAACGTCCTGTAATTTCAGCTTATCGTTGAGCTCAATCGTCCCAATGTGCATGGCCCATAGCTTCTCATTCCCTACACACATGACTAAGCCATCATGCTTAGCCACCATCTTGAAAATCTCCCATTGGTTGAACATATGTTGTGTGGTGCCTGAATCGATGATGGCGCCAATCGCCAGATTTGCTTCAGCTCTCGGTTTAGCCTTTTCTTTTTCTGTTTTTACCCAATTGTTGAATTTGTTGCATTGGAATATTCCGTGTTCTCCCTCACAGACGTAATATTTCCAAGGGTATCCCTGAAAATTTTCACCTCGATGGGCTCCGCGATCGCCGCCTCAGTCACCTCTATCATTATAATGACCTCCTCGATTGTTTCCGTTATCATTGTTATAGCCTCGGCCTCGTCCAGTGCTTTTGCCTCAGTTGCTGCGACCGCTGCCTTGGTAACTGTCTTGGTAGCCATCTCAGTCTGTCACGTGGGCTTCATCATGCCTTTATTTACTATCCGGGTTGAATCTGATGCATGTGAGTTGTAAAGCCTCCAGCATTGTTAGCATATTCTTCTGCACAAGTATTAATTCCCAGTACCTGGGGCTTAGACTCTGGAGATATTGCAGTATAGCTTCTATATTGGTCATGTCTTTGATTTGCACCATAATCCAGTTGAACGCATCATTATAATCTTCGATCGATCCTTTTTACTTCATCATTGCAAGCTTATCATGCATTTGTAACAATTGTTCCATTGGTGCGTATTTTTGCGTCATAGCCTCTTTAAGCTCATTCCACAAATCAAATTCTCCTGATGTGTTCACATGCCTCTGTAGCCACATTCTAGTGTTGCCTGTAATTTTACTGATTGCTGCATTGACTTCCTCCTTTTATACTGATAGATCAGCACTGATGATAAATTGCTCTATGGTATCAAAGTAATCAAACAATCTGGGTGCACCTTCTAACCCATTGAATTTGTTGATCGATCTTAGGTACTCCTTTGCCAGATCGTTAAGCTTTGTTGATGTTGTTGGTGATGGTGATTGTATTTGTATTTGTGGCATGTTGCCTTCTATAGCTGTGTTCTGATTGGTTGGTGTGCTGGGTAATGTGTTTGTTTTGTCAATTTTTGCTATCAATTTGCCCAATAAGATTGTCAGTATATCTAATTTATCTTCCTGATTTCTGATCGTTGTAGCCATCTGTTCCTGTCGATCGAGGCTGAATCCTATATTGCTCTGATAGTTGCCATCCAATCCTTCGTTATCATCAAGAGTTTAATATCTGTTGTCTGTTTTTGATTTAGACCACAATCTTGTTAATCTTGTTGCTAATGACAATATATATAGATTGTCCATTTCATTATGTCACATCATTGAATGCTATGTTGTTATGTGTTGTTTATTATGTTGCTTTATTACGGTGTTGTTTGTCACATTGTTTATCACATTGTTTGATGCATTGTTTACAATGTTAAATAAATGCTTACTGTAATCGCAGTTGTAATTGCTATGATTGCATAGATCTCAGGTTGTCGAGCTGCAATTTGAGTAGCTCAGAGCTCATAACCTGTTGAAATTTGATCTTCGAATATGTGTTTGAGGTAAAGAGTGCACTGGCTCATAAAGCCAAATATACATGTATTTATTAATGCTAATATATGATTGGTTGATACAGACAACGATCATCTAAGCCACAATTGAGTAATGTAGCATCAATCATCGATGAGAGAGATATAATAAGCTAATAATTTCAACACAAACTACCCTTTAAGTAATGACAGCACACCTATAGTGAAAGATAGCATCATTCAAAACAGACTACTGAAGGATACCCCCACTTTTTATATAAAGAAGATCACTAAACAGTTCTGTTGAAATTATTAGCTTATTATATCTCTCCCATCAATGATTGATCGTTACATCACTCAATTGTGGCTTAGATGATCTTTGTTTTGTATCGACCAATCATAATTTAGCATTAATAAATATATGCATATTGGCTTCATAAGCCAGTGCACTCTTTTACTCCAAAACACACATTCAAAGATCAAATTTCAATAGGTTATGAGCCTTAAGCCACTCGAATTGCAGCTCGACAACCTGAGATCTACGCAATCATCTATGCAATTATAGCAGTTACAACTGTGATTACAGTAAGCATTTATTTAAAATTGTAAACAACATGTTAAACAACGTGATAAATAATATAACAAACAATACTGCGATAAAGCAATGAGATAAACAACACATAACAACATAGCATTCAATGACAATGAAATGGACAATCTATATACATCATCATTGTCAGCAACAAGATCGACAAGATTGCGGTCTAAATCAAAAACAGACAACAGATATCAAACCCTTGATGACGACGAAGGATTGGATGGCAACCATCAGAGTAATATTGCATTTAGCCTCGATCAACAGAAACAGATGGCTATAACGATTAGAAATCAGGAAGATAAATTAGACATGCTGACAACCCTAATGGGCAAATTGATGATAAAAATCGACAAAACAAATGCATTACCTAGTACGCCAACCAATCAGAATGCAGCTACAGAAGGCAACACACCACAATCACCATCACCATCACCAACAACATCAACAAAGCTTAACGATCTGGCAAAGGAGTACCTGAGATCGATCAACAAATTCAATGGGTCAGGTGGTGCACCCAGATTGTTCAATTACTTTGATGCCGTAGAGCAATTTATTACTAGCACCAATCTATCAATATAAAAGGAGGAAGTTAACACAGCGATCAGTAAAATTACAGGCAATGCTAGAATGTGGCTATGGAGGCATGTGAACACATCGGGAGAATTTGATTTGTGGAATGAGCTTAAAGAGGCTATGATGCAAAAATATGCACCAATGGAATAATTATTATGAATGCGCAATAAGCTTGTAATGATGAAGTAAAATGGATCAATTGAAGATTATAATGACGCGTTCAACCAAATTATGGCACAAATTAAAGATATGACTGACACAGAAGCTATACTGCAATATCTCCGAGGTCTAAGCCCCAGGTACCAGGAATTAATACTTGTGCGGGAGAATATGCTGACAATACTAGAGGCTTTACAACTCGCATATATCAGGTTCAACTCGGATAACAAGCAGAGGCACAATGAAGCCCACGTGACAGACCAAGGCAGCTACTGAGGCAGCGACCGAGGCGGCTACCAAGGCGGCAACTGAGGCGGCTACCGAGGTGGCGGTCATGACAACTGAGGTGAAAGCACCAGACAAAGCTGAGGCTATAACAATGATAGCAGAAGTGCCGGACGAAGCCGAGGCTATAACAACGATAATGGAAACAATCGAGGAGGTCATAATGACAGAGGCAACCGAGGTGGTGATCACGGAGCCAATCGAGGTGGGAATTTTTGGGGATACCCTTAGAAATGTTACGTCTGTGAGGGAGAATACAGAATATTTCAATGCAACAAATTCAACGATTGGGTAAAAACAGAAAAAGAAAAGACTAAACCAAGAGCTGAAGTAAATCTGGTAATTGATACTATCATTGATTCAGGTGCCATGCAACATATGTTTAACTAATTGGAGATTTTCGAGATAGTGGCTAAGCATGATGGCTTGGTCATGTGTGCAGGGAATGAGAAATTATGCACGACACACGTTGGGACAATTGAGCTCGACGACGAGCTGAAATTACAGGACATCTTATATGTACCAGAGATCACTAGAAATTTAATATCTGTGTGGGTGTTGACACGTGACAGAAATGACATAACCTTCAAGAGCGATGGATCAGTAATTAAAATTGGTGCAGATTATGAGGAAATTAAAATCAGATAAGCCAATGGCGACCTATTTCATTTATCGATATCACCAGAGCTAGAGCTAGAAGCAAACATCGCCGATTCCAAGATTAATGACTATATATTATAGCATCACTGACTAGGCTATCCAGGCCGAAATACTCTGCAATCAATCAACAAATTTGTCACAGGGCTTGGAGATGTGTGGCTGTCAACTGGACAAATCAAAATATGCACCGGGTGTGAATATGCGAAGTCGTACCACAAGCCGTTCAGACATGCAAAAAATCGATCAATGGAGCCTATCGGAAGGGTGCACACAGATCTGTGCAGGCCGATGCCCACGCTATCAGTCAATGGAGTGAAATATATATTAACATTCATTGATGACATCACTTGCTATGTCACAACATATTTTATTGACAATAAAAGTGATACATTTGATCGATTCCGGATATTCAAGGCATTTGCCAAGATGCAATCAGGCCGAAAACTCAAGATTCTCCGATCAGATGGAGAAGGAGAGTATGTAAACACCGAGATGTGTGAATTTTTAATAAAAATGGAATTCATTACGAAATGACGACGCCGGACATGCCACAACAAAACGATGTAGCCGAACGATATAACCAGACATTGATAGAGTTAATCCAGGCAGTTAAAATTACTGCCGGCATACCTGATGAACTTTGGGTGGAACTTGCTGCAAGTGCTACATATTTACGCAACCGATTGCCAATACGAGCCAATAAGGAGAGTGCTTCACCATTTGAATTATGGTATGGTCACAAGCCTGATATTAGTAACTTGTGTGTTATATGGGCTGACATGTATATGCATATTCGCAAGAGAAAAAGGTTGAAACTGGCACCCTGATCCAAAAAGCTTAAAATGATTGGCTATCATAATGAAAAAAAGGTGTACAGGCTCTGAGATCCAACTAATAGGAAGATAGAGATCAGCCATGATGTCACATTCGATGAATCTATTATATTAAAATCCCTAACAATCGTCAACTTAGAAGATCAAGAATACATCATTGAAGCGATCATTAGAGAACGCAAGATTGATAAAAAAAGGCAATATCTGGTTAAATGGCTAGGCTATGATAATGATGACAACACTTGGGAGCCAATTGAACAATTGATAGACACAGAAGCTCTACAAATTTAGCAAGATCACATGTCAGAAGCTAATTTTATTGAATTAACTGATGACCCAATGACCAACAAGGAGGCAATTTCTCTACCTGATGTAAAGCTTTGGGAGGAAGCGATCAATTAAGAGCTTAAATCACTTAAGAATAATGACACATAGATGATTATACCTAAGGTGCCTGTAGGATGCAAGCCAATTGGATGCAGATAGGTTTTTAAAAAGAAGCTCAACACTGATGGATTGGTTGCTAGGTACAAAGCAAGATTAGTGGCCAAGGGATATTCACAACAGCAAGGAATTGATTATGATGAAACATTTGCTCCCATGGCGAAATTCATGTCGATCAAGGCACTTTTATCGATCGGAGCAGTCCTAAACTTAGAAATTCACCAAATGGACATAAAAACTGCATTCCTGAATGGCAATCTTGATGAAGAGATCTACATGATGGTACCTGAAGGAATTGATCAATCGGAGCTATTACCGAGAGCTGTGTGTAAGCTCAATCGATCACTGTATAGACTAAAGCAATCACTTCGTATGTGGAATCAGAAGATCGACAACTACCTCAGCTAATCAAATTTTACAAGACTACAATCAGATCACAGCATTTATCTAAGAAGGAGATAAGAAGATCAATCGCTGATAATTATTGCTATATATGTCGACGATCTACTAATTCTGGCTGATTCGATGGAAACAATGAACAAATTCAAGGTGGAACTTAGCAATGCATTTGATATGACGGACTGTGGCGAAATTAAACATTTTTTGAATATTCAAGTCATGCATGATCGAAAAACATACACGATCACAATTGATCAAAGCCACTTCGCTAATCAAATCATTATAAGGTTTAACATGACGGATGTCAAGCTAATCAGCACAGCTATATTTTCAACCTATCAGGAGGAGCCATAAGCTGGTCAAGCAAACACCAACCAACCGTTGCCCTATCAACAACTGAGGCAGAATATATAGCATTAACACATGTGATGAAAGAAGCCATTTGGCTATGCACCCTATTGGATGAGCTAGGATATTTGCCGAATTGTGCAACAACCTTATTTGAAGACAACCAATCAGCAATTGTCCTTGCCAAAAATCCAATTAATCACACTCGATCAAAGCATATCGACATTCAGCATTACTTTATTCGAGAGAAAGTTGAATCAAAGGTGATAGATATCGTTTATATGACAATAGATGAAATGATCGCTGATATATTAACTAAGCCACTTGTGCAACCAAGACTTGAAATGTTGATCGCAAAAATGGGCTTACATAACTAACTTTTTTTTAAAATTTCTATTTCCTTTACCACGTCATTCTTATCACTCAAGTAGTATTTTATATATAATTATTTGCAGTAAATGTACTTCATGGATGCCATTCATGACGTACAGTTGAACATTTTATTTTTATTCTTTTATTTTTATTTTTTTTATTTTTTATCGAGATATATCAAGCAGGGGGAGTGTTGAAATTATTAGCTTATTATATCTCTCCCATCAACGATCGATCGTTACATTACTCAATCATAGCTTAGATGATCTTTGTTTTGTATCGACCAATCATAATTTAGTATTAATAAATACATGCATATTGGCTTCATAAGCCAGTGCACTCTTTTACCCCAAAACACACATTCGAAGATCAAATTTCAACAAGTTCCAGCTCAGAAAGAAGAATTTATTACACCCAACCCTTCGAACAATAACTATAGTAAGACAAGAGAATCCATCACCTCCCTTACAGTATATGATAGGTTATTATCAGATGACAAATTAGCTATTGATTTTGGTAATAACTTACAAGTATTATTTTATAAATCATCTAATAACAAAACAGATGACAAACTAAAAAACAATATATATGAAATGACAGAAAGATCACTGACCTTCACTAGTTACATACCAGCCAAATCAGTAATCAAGTTTATTAAAGATTTGCAGATTTATAATATAATCCGACAGTTTAACAATGTTGCAAAAGTAAATATCCTAGAAGCAGTTTTATGAGGATCTGCTAAGATTGCATGTAATACTGCAACACTTGCTACAGCAGCAAATAGAGGATTTAATATAGGAGCAGAAGGAGCAAATGTAGAAGCCAATGCTGTAGTAACCTTTACTAATACTATTGCATGGTTAAGAGATACCTACTATACTACCAACATATAGCAAAGTATGAAGGATCAACTAGTATTAATATATCAAGGAATAAATGAAAGTCTCCTTACCTTCTATACAAAAATCTGATATGTAGTAGACCTCACAAGATATCTGATAGCTAACCAAGACCTTATTATAGAGCAGTTTTTCATAAATGAACTTTACCAAGAAATTGCTCTCTAAGTACACTCTAGCCTAGTTGGACTATATCACATACAAAAGGTAGATTATGCACAAAGATATTAGGCAGCATAAAACCCAGATCAGGATATAATGCAGCAAATATTACCAAGCAACCTCTAAGAACTCTGTACAGTACCAGCAGTTATACCTACTATCACACTAGCAACAGTCAACTGGGGGGTAGCCTCGCAAAAGGACCTAGCCATAGATGATCTCATCAAACAAATAAGCAAGATGACTGCACATATATCAGACCTTAAAAGGCAAATTGATGCACAGTGACTGGTCTAATGATTTATGGCAAACCTGATCCCGCAATAAGATCAAATACATATCTAATCAGCAATTCAAGGTACTTCAGGTGTAACCAAGATAGGCATATATCAAGAGACTGAACTCAGCCAGACACAAGAGTATGCAGAAGATATAGAGAAAAAGAGCACTATGCTTCAAGATGCATAACAGAAACAAGTAGAATTGCCTGACCAGGAACTTAAGAATAAACCCAGATAAATGTTATTACCTTTGAAAAAGAAGATTTTGATAGTAAAGATGAGTACAGCCAGGTAGAAGCATTTCCAGCCACATAGGAAAAATGAAAACTCAAATGACCCAAGAAAGCAGGATCCCTATATACAATAAAAACTCTGCAGATAGCACAATGAGCATAAGAATGTGAATTTGATAGCAATGAACAAGATGAGCTCTTCAAAGAAGAAGTAAACTGAATCATCTAAGAAAATACACCAATGTCTGAAGCACCTACAAGTAAAGGAAACAAGGAATGCAAACTATGAAAATCCAAGAAATATAGCTTAGATATATGAAAAGAAATGGAAGATATAACTATCTTAGTCAAAATAGGATAACTTGCCGAATTTCCAACCTTCTGACAGCAAATCTAAAAAGGAATAAGTGATGCATAACCTGGGTATGAAGTAGTGGAGATTAATGCAGTACAGCAATCAGAGGACAATGAACCACAGAACTCTTCAGCATACTCACAATACTAGATTGAGAAAATTATAATGCTATGTATTATCAATACAGATGCTGAAGGATACATCATTAGTAAAACAATGCTCGACCGACTTGGGTAGCAGATCAAAGAAGCCACAACTATGACAATTGTAGTGACAAATGAACATATCACAATACCACTTGGCAAAGTATATGAACTACCCATCCACTTCAGTAAACTTATCATCCTAGTATCAGTAATAGTGGTCGACATTATATCCTATGACCTCATTATTAGAAATAACTGGCTAAAGAAGGTGTAAGCAGTAATTGACCTTGGCATATGTAAAATGCGAATCATCTAAAAAGGATGATACTATAAAATACCCATTGACTTAGAAAGAGAAGTTTGCCCATAAATAATAGAAAGTGATGATGAGGATAAGTGAAAGGAATTCTTCATGATGCAGATCATATGAACCAACTAGAAAACTAAACCTTTGGAACAAAAAAGTGAACAAGCTGCTGGATTTGACCTTTCTACTGTCAAGGACATCAAACTGCAACTGGAAGAATCATGTATAGTTGGAATAGGAATTGCTGCGAAAATACCTCAAGGGTATTATAGTCAAATCAAACTAAGAAGTTCTCTAGCAGTCACTGGAATCACAATTGACACAGAAGTTATCAATACAGACTATATGGGCAAAAGCAAGATTGTAGTTATCAACTAATATCAATTCAACATAGCCAAACTTTATGAAGGAGATTAAGTTGCATAGCTAATAATTATATCTATTTAGACTGGCAAGGTAGTGGAAGTAGCCAACCTCGAAGAAACAGCTAGAGGAGATAAAGAATTTGGATCAACTAATAAACATTGCAAAACTTATAACAGAACTCAAGCATGCACCCAAAACAGTGAATAAGAAGGCATATACTTTTGGAGAACAGCTCGATGAAGGAAAAAGAAAGGAGTTAAAAGACCTCATCAACAAATATTCTAACATATTTGCAACAACCTTTGAGAAAATTAACTTGAAGCTACTAAAGCACTTTCATTATATTAATATCCAAGGGCACTCTCTAATCAAATGCATACCATACTGAACACCACCCACATATATCAAATGGCAGCAAAAAGAAATAGATAATATGGTTAAGGGAGGAATGGCTGCTGAAACGGACAGCCTATGAGGATTTCTAAACATTATTATACTCAAGAAAGGATTGGAAGCTGAAACCTTTACTCCAAGAATATATACCAATTTTAGGAAGCTAAATAATATCACTAAGGGAGATGTCTTTCTAATACTAAGAATTAATGACACCTTTTTAAAAATATCAATCTGAGCAAGTCTCTATACAACCCTCGACATAACTAGTGGATATTATCAGATAGGACTTGATGAAGAATCACAGGAAATTGCTTCCTTCGTAACCCTACAAGGCTATTGGAAATACTTACAAATGCCATTTGGACTTAAAAATGCCTTAGCAAGCTTTCAGAAAATGATGACTAAGATATTCAAAGATCTCGTAGGAAAAACATTACTGGTTTACATTAACAATATTACAATATTTATAGTAACATTCCCAGACCACATCAAGGCATTATGTAAAGTATTCAACTGAATAAGAACTGAAGGTCTTTATTTAAAACCAAAGAAGTGTATATTTGCCACTGAAAAAGTCACGATGCTTGAACATATTATTGACAAGGAAGGAATTCGAACTAATCCAGCCAAAGTGAAAGCTATCACTAAATTCAAATAACCTACAAACTGAACAGAAATATATGCCTTTTTAGGATTAGCCTTATACTACTGTCAATACATACACAATTTTGTAAGCTTAGCCAAACCTCTGTATGCAACCCTTACAAAAAGTTACAATTGAGTGGAAATCAATAAAGAACAAAACAAACTTAAGCAAGAGGCACTCAATGCATTGAAGAAGGCTTTAGTGACTGCACCTATATTGGTAAAACCAAACTGGACAAAGCTTTTCAAGCTTTATACTGATGCAAGTATAATAGAAGTAGGAGTAATCCTCTCGCAAGATGATACTAAAGGCCTAGAACAAGTAATTTGTTATATAAGCAGAGGAACCCGTGGTGCCAAGAAGAATTATGAATCAACCAAATTGGAGTATCTCGCAGTCATATGGGTAGTCAAGTAGTTTAGGTACTACTTTATTGAATGATATTTTAAAGTTATCACAGACTATTTAGCACTTAAATAGTTATTCAACAGACCTAATCCAAGTGGAATATATGCACATTGGATTATAATACTCCAAGAATATGATTTCACAGTGAAGTTCAGAAAAGGGAAGATAAATCAAAATGCTGACATACTCAGCAGAATACTATTATTGTTGAAATTTGGTCTTTGAATGTGTGTTTTTGAAGTAAAAGAGTGCACTGGCTTATGAAGCCAATATGCATGTATTTATTAATGCTAAATTATGATTGGTCGATACAAAACAAAGATTGTCTAAGCCACGATTGAGTGACGTAATGATCGATCGTTGATGGGAGAGATATAATAAGCTAATAATTTCAACACTCCCCCTGCTTAATATATCTCGATAAAAATAAATAAATAAAAATAAAAATAAAAGAATAAAAATAAAATGTTCAACTGTATATCACGAATGGTATCTATGAAGTACATTTACTGCAAATAATTATATATAAAATACTACTTAAGTGATAAGAATGACATGATAAAGGAAATAGAAATTTTGAAAAAAAAGTTAGTTATGTAAGCCCATTTTTGCGATTAACATTTCAAGTCTTGGTCATGCAAGTGGCTTAGTTAATGCATCAGCGATCATTTCATCTGTCATCATGTAAACGATATCTATCACCTTTAATTCAACTTTCTCTTGAATAAAGTGGTGCTAAATGTTGATATGCTTTGATCGAGCATGATTAATTGGATTTTTGGCAAGGGCAATTGCTGATTGGTTGTCTTCAAATAAGGTTGTTGCATAATTAGGCAAATATCCTAGCTCATCCAATAGGATGCGTAGCCAAATTACTTCTTTCATCACATGTACTAATGCTATATATTCTGCCTCAGTTGTTGATAGGGCAATGGTTGGTTGGCATTTGCTTAACCAGCTGATGGCTCCTCCTGATAGGTTGAAAATATAGCCCATAGTTGATCGTCGTGTGTTAATGTCTCCTCCCCAGTGTTGTAATTATTAGCTTATTATATCTCTCCTATCAATGATCGATGCATCAACGATCGATCATACGTCACTCAATTGTGGCTTAGACGATCTTTGTTTGTATCGACCAATCATAATTTAGCATTAATAAATACATGCATATTGGCTTCATTAGCCAG
>RBNK01000460.1:0-25593 GCA_003990785.1 Endogone sp. FLAS-F59071 | reverse complement strand
GCCCTCGCCAAAAATCCAATTAATCACGCTCGATCAAAGCATATCGACATTCAGCATCACTTTATTCGAGAGAAAGTTGAATCAAAGGTGATAGATATCGTTTACATGGCGACAGATGAAATGATAGCTGATGCATTAACCAAGCCACTTGCGCGACCAAGACTTGAAACATTGATCACAAAAATGGGCTTACGTAACTAACATTATTTCTTTAAAAATTTTATATTCTTTATCACGTCATTCTTATCACTCAAGTAGTATTTTATATATAATAATTTGCAGTGAATGTACTTTATGGATGACATTTGTGATGTACAGTTGAACACTATTTTTTATTCTTTTTTTATTCATTTATTTTATCGAGATATATCAAGCAGGGAGAGTGTTGTAATTATTAGCTTATTATATCTCTTCTATCAATGATCGATGCATCAACGATCGATCATACGTCACTCAATTGTGGCTTAGACGATCTTTGTTTGTATCGACCAATCATAATTTAGCATTAATAAATATACGCATATTGGCTTCTTTAGCCAGTGCGCTCTTTACTCCAAACACATACATTCGAAGATCAAATTTCAACACATAGCCTAGCCATTTAACCAGATATTCCCTTTTTTCATCAATCTTGCGTTCTCCAATGATCGCTTTAATGATGTATTCTTGATCTTCTGGATTGACGATTGTTGGGGATTTTAATATAATAGATTCATCGAATATGACGTCATAGCTGATCTCTATCCTCCTATTGATTGGATCCCAGAGCCTGTACGCCTTCTTTTTGTCGTAATAGCTAATCATTTTAAGCTTTTTGGATCGGGGCGCCAGTTTTGACCTTTTTCCCTTGCGAATATGCATATACGCGTCAGCCCATATGACGCGCAAGTTACTGATATCAGGCTTGTGACCATGCCATAATTCAAATGGTGAAGCACTCTCCTTATTGGCTCGTATTGGCAATTGGTTGTGTAAATATGTAGCACTTGTAGCAAGTTCTGCCCAGAGTTCGTCAGGTATGCCGGCAGTAATTTTAACTGCCCGGATTGACTCCATCAATGTCCGGTTATATCATTCTGCTATACCATTTTGTTGCGGCGTGTCCGGTGTCATCATTTCGTGATGAATTCCGTTTTTGATTAAAAATTCGTACATCTCGGTGTTTACATACTCTCCTCCTCCATCTGATCGGAGAATCTTGAGTTTTCGGCCCGATTGCATTTCAGCGAATGCCTTGAATGTCCAGAATCGATCAAATGTATCACTTTTATTGTCAATAAAATATGTTGTGACGTAGCAAGTGGCGTCATCGATGAAAGTTAATATATATTTTGCTCCATTGACTGATGGCATGGGTATCGGCCCACACAGATCTGTGTGCACCCTTCTGATAGGCTCTATCGATCGATTTTTCGCATGTCCAAATGGCTTGTGGTGTGACTTCGCGTGTTCGTACCTGGCGCATATTTCAATTTGTCCGGTTGACAGCTGCATATCTCCAAGCCCTGTGACAAATTTGTTGATTAATTGCAGAGTATTTTGGCCCAGATGGCCTAGTCGGTGATGCCATAATATATAGTCATCAATCTTAGAATCGGTAATGTTTGCAATCTTGGAATCGGTGATGTTGAAATCGGCAATATTTGCTCCTAGCTCTAGCTCTGGTGATGTCGATAAATGAAATAGGTCGCTATCGGCTTGTCCAATTTTGACTTCTTCGTGATCCGCGCCGATTTTAATTACTGATCCATCGCTCTTGAAGGTTATGTTATTTCCGTCACGTGTCAACACCTGCACAGATATTAAATTTCTGGTGATCTCCGGTATATATAAGACATCCCATAATTTCAGCTTGTCGTTGAGCTCAATTGTTCCAACATGCATCACGCATAATTTCTCATTCCCTGCACATGTGACCAAGCCGTCGTGCTCAGCCACCGTCTTGAAAAGCTCCAATTGGTTGAACATATGTTGCGTGGTGCCCGAATCGATAATAGCGCCAATCGCCAGATTTGCTTCGGCTCTCGGTTTAGCTTTTTCTTTTTCTGTTTTTACCCAATTGTTGAATTTGTTGCATTGAAATATTCCGTGTTCTCTCTCACAGACATAACATTTCTGAGGGTGTCCCCGAAAATTCCTACCTCGATTGGCTTCGCGATCACCGCCTCGGTCACCTCTGTTATTATGACCTCCTTGATTGTTTCCGTTATCGTTGTTATAGCCTCGGCTTTGTCCGGTGCTTCCGCCTCGATTGTCGCGACTGCCGCCTCGGTAGCCGCCTTGGTCGCCGCCTTGGTATCCGCCTCGGTCGCCGCCTCAGTAGCCGCCTTGGTCTGTTGCGTGGGCTTCATCGTGCCTTTGTTTATTATCCGGGTTGAACCTGATGCATGCGAGTTGTAAAGCCTCCAGCGTTGTTGGTATATTCTCCCGCGCAAGTATTAATTCCTGGTACCTGGGGCTTAGACCCTGGAGATATTGCGGTATAGCTTCTGTGTCGGTCATATCTTCAATTTACACTATAATTCGGTTGAATGCATCATTATAATCTTCGATCGATCCTTTTTGCTTTATCATCGCAAGCTTATCACACATTTATAACAATTGTTCCATTGGTGCGTATTTTTGCGTCATAGCCTCTTTAAGCTTATCCCATGAATTAAATTCTCCCAATGTGTTCACGTGCCTCCGTAACCACATTCTAGCATTGTCTGTAATTTTACTGATCGCTGCGTTGACTTCCTCCTTTTGTACTGATAGATTGGCACTGGTAATAAATTGCTCTACAGCATCAAAGTAATCAAAAAATCTGGGTATGCCACCTGATCCATCGAATTTGTTGATCGATCTCAGGTACTCCTTCGCCAGATCATTAAGCTTTGTTGATGTTGTTGGTGATGGTGATGGTCGTGGTGTGTTGCCTTCTGTAGCTGTGTTCTGATTGGTTGGCGCGCTAGGTAATGTGATTGTTTTGTCGATTTTTGCCATCAATTCGCCCATTAGGGTTGCAAGTGTGTCTAATTTATCTTCCTGATTTCTGATCATTATAGCTATCTGTTCCTATCGATCGAGGCTAAATGCAATATTGCTCTGATGGTTGCTATCTAATCCTTCGTCATCATCAAGGGTTTGATATCTGTCTGTTTTTGATTTAGACCGCAATCTTGTCGATCTTGTTGCTGATGACGATGATGCGTATAGATTGTCCATTTCATCGTGTTATGTTGTTGAATGCTATGTCATTATGTGTTTATCGCGTTGCTTTATCGCGGTGTCATTTGTCGCGTTGTTTATCGCTTTATTTGATACGTTGTTTACAATTTTAAATAAACACTTACAGTAATCGCAGTTGTAATTGCGTAGATGATTGTGTAGATCTCAGGTTGTTGAGCTGCAATTCGAGCAGCTCGGGGCTCATAACCTGTTGAAATTTGATCTTCGAATGTGTGTGTTTTTTTTTTTGGAGTAAAAGAGCACACTGACTAATGAAGCCAATATGCGTGTATTTATTAATGCTAATTTATGATTGGTCGATACAAAACAAAGATCATCTAAGCCACAATTGAGTGATGTATGATTGATCATTGATCGTTGATGGGAGAGAGATATAATAAGCTAATAATTACAACAGTACAAGTGGTTTGGTTAATGCAACAGCGATCATTTTATCTGTTGCCATGTAAACGATATCTATCACTTTTGATTTAACTTTCTCTCGAATAAAGTGGTGCTGAATGTCAATATGCTTTGATCGAGTATAATTAATTGGGTTTTTGGCAAGGGCAATTGCTGATTGGTTATCTTCAAATAAGGTTATCACACAATTCTGTAAATATTCTAGCTTATCCAATAGGGTGCATAGCCAAATGGCTTCTCTCATTGCATGTGCTAATGCCATATATTCTGCTTCAGTTGATGATAGGGCAACGGTTGGTTGGTGTTTGCTTAACCAGCTGATGGCTCCCTCTGATAGGTTGAAAATATAGCCTGTGGTTGATCATTGTATATTAATGTTGTGACAGACTAAAATATTCTAACAGCAAAAAAATATTCACTATAGCATATCTTAGGGTCTTAGCGGGTTATGCAGTAGCAGCTTTGAAGGGTGGGGGGGTGACTAGCAGGAAAGTGTATTATATAGTGAATGTAATGTAATAAGCTTTGTCACAAATAAACTTCTCTTGTTTTGAGTCCCTTGACTCTCTCTAACTATTGCTTAGTCCCAGACTAAGGCTTCAGTATCCCTTGGGTTGTCTGTAAGAAGCTTCCTTAGCTTGTTGCAGTCCGAATTTTATTGATAATTGTGAGAGGGGTATTTATAAGAAATTACAAATTGAAGGGAGTGCTATACGGGTGGCTGCCTAAAACTTCCGGTACAAATTGATTGGTTAGCTAAAGTAAAATAAAAAGGGTAATGAGCTAAAAATAAAGGGGGTGAATGCTCATTCAGAATCTAAACGCTCGTTCAGAATCTAAACTGTCGTTGGTCCGCAGAATTATACAATTCACGATTTAGAAATTGATAATACAAATGTAGGAATATACTACTCTAACTAAGAAATATACTAAGTAAAGTAGTGCTGCGGCACAAATATGTTTTCGAGCAATTCAACATAATAAAAATTCTTTCTGTCACAATGTCTCCTCTCCAGTTAGCATCACTGAAACTGATCAGCCTTAGATCCTGATCACATCCA
This sequence comes from Endogone sp. FLAS-F59071, assembly GCA_003990785.1. Classification (NCBI taxonomy): domain Eukaryota; kingdom Fungi; phylum Mucoromycota; class Endogonomycetes; order Endogonales; family Endogonaceae; genus Endogone; species Endogone sp. FLAS-F59071. The sequence goes on along the minus strand of RBNK01000460.1, from coordinate 20,899 downwards.
AGGCACAGCTTATAATTGGCTGTTCCTTTAATATATCTTAATAATTATTTAAGGGCATGGTGATGTTCTTGCATTGGATTAGCCGAAAATTGACTGATGATGCTAACAGCAGCAGCTAGATCAGGTTTCATCCTAATCATCAGATACATTATGCTACCGATCATTTGTTTGAATAGATTTTGGTCTGTAGATTTTCCCCCTTCAGCTTTGAGTTGAATAGATGGATCAAGGGGTGTACTGATTGGCTTGGCATCTATCATGTTAAACCTTATAATGATTTGATTAGCAAAGTGACTTTGATCAATTGTGATTGTGTGTGTTTTTTGATCACACATGACTTAAATACCCAGAAAATGTTTAATTTCACCACAGTCTGTCATATCAAATGCATTGCTAAGCTCTACCTTGAATTTGTTCATCATTTCCATAGAATCAGCCAGAATTAGTAGATTATTGACATATATGGCAATAATTATCAGCAATTAATCATCTTGTCTTCTTCTTAGATAAATGCTGTGATCTGATTGTAGTCTTGTAAAATTTGATTGGCTGAGATAGTTGTCAATCTTCTGATTCCACATACGAGGTGATTGTTTTAGTCCATACAATGATTGATTGAGCTTACACACAGCTCTCAGTGACAGCTCCAATTAGTCAATTCCTTCAGGTACCATCATGTAGATCTCCTCATCAAGATTGCCATTTAGGAATGTAGTTTTTACATCCATTTGGTGAATTTCTAAGTTTAGGACTACACCAATTGATAAAAGTACTCTGATTGATGTGAATTTCGCCACAGGAGCAAATGTTTCATTATAATCAATTTCTTGCTGTTGTGAATATCCCTTGGCAACTAATCTTGCCTTATACCTGGCAACCGATCCATTAGTGTTGAGCTTCTTTTTAAATATCCATCTACATCCAATTGGCTTGCGTCCTACAGATACCTCAGGTACAATCGTCTATGTATCATTATTCTTAAGTGATTTAAGCTCTTGATTGATCACTTCCTATCAAAGCCTTATATCAGGCAGGGAAATTGCTTCCTTGTAGGTTATTAGGTTATCGGTCGATTTAATTAAATTAGCTTCTAGCATGCGATCTTGCCAAATTTGTAGGGCTTCAGTGTCTATCAATTGTTCGATTGGCTCCCAAGTGTTGTCATCATCATCATCATAGCCTAGCCATTTTACCAGATATTGCCTTTTTTCATCAATCTTGTGTTCTCCAATAATCACTTTAATGACATATTCTTGATCTTCTGGGTTGATGATTGTTCGGGATTTTAATATAATAGATTTATTAAATGTGACATTGCGGCTGATCTCTATCTTCCTATTGGTTGGATTCCAGAGCCTGTATGCCTTCTTTTTATCATGATAGCCAATTATTTTAAGCTTTTTGGATCAGGGCACTAGTTTCAACCTTTTTCCTTTGTGAATATACATATATGCATCAGCCCATATGATGCATAAGTTACTGATATTAGGCTTGTGACCATGCCATAATTCAAATGGTAAAGCACTCTCCTTATTAGCTCGCATTGGCAATCAGTTGCATAAATATGTAGTACTTGCAGCAAGTTCAGCCCAAAGTTTGTCAGGTATATCGGCAGTGATTTTAATGGCCCGAATCAACTCCATCAATATCCAGTTATATCATTTGGTGACACCATTTTGTTGCAGCATGTCTGGTGTTATCATTTCATAATGAATTCCATTTTTGATTAAAAATTTGCATATCTTGGTGTTTACATACTCTCCCCCTCCATTGGACTGGAGAATTTTCAGTTTTCAGCCTGATTGCATTTTGGCAAATGCCTTGAATGCCTGGAATCGATCAAATGTGTCACTTTTGTTGTCAATAAAATATGTTGTAATGTAGCGAGTAGCATCATTGATGAATGTTAATATATATTTTGCTCCATTGACTAATGGCGTGGGCATCAGCTTGCACAGATCTGAGTGCACCCTTCTGATAGACTCCATCGATCGATTTTTCGCATGTCCAAAAGGCTTGTGGTGTGATTTTGCATATTCATATCCAGTATATATTTCAATTTGTGCAGTCAACAGCCACACATCTCCAAGTCCTGTGACAAATTTGTTAATTGATTACAGAGTATTTCAGCCCAGATGGCCTAGCCGGTGATGCCATAGTGTATAGTCATCAATCTTGGAATCGGCGATGTTTGCTTCTAGCTCTGGTGATGTCGATAAATGAAATAGGTCACCATCGGCTTGTCCGATTTCGATTTTCTCATGATCTGTGCCAATTTTAATTACTGATCCATCACTTTTGAAGGTTATGTCATTTCTGTCACATATCAATGCCCACACAGATATTAAATTTCTAGTGATTTCCGGTACATATAAAACGTTCTGTAATTTCAGCTCGTCATCGAGCTCAATCATCCCAATATACATGGCATGTAGCTTTTCGTTCCCTACACATATAATCAAGCCATCATGCTTAACCACCATCTCGAAAATCTCCCATTGGTTGAACATATGTTGCATGGTACCTGAATCGATGATGGCACCAATTGCCAGATTTGCTTTGGCTCTTGGTTTAACCTTTTCTTTTTCTGTTTTTACCTAATCATTGAATTTATTGCATTGGAATATTCTGTGTTCTCCCTTATAGACGTAACATTTCTGAGGATATCCCCGAAAATTCCCGCCTTGATGGGCTCCGCGATTACTGCCTCAGTCGCCTCTGTCATTATGATAACCTCCTCAATTGTTTCCATTATCGTTATTATAGCCTTGGCCTTATCCAGTGCTTCCACCTCGATTGCTGTAACCGCTACCTCAGTAGCTGTCTTGGTAGCACCTCGGTCTGTTACATAGGCTTCGTTACACTTCTGCTTACTATCCAAGTCAAACCTGATGCATGCAAGTTGTAAAGCCTCCAGCATTGTCAGTATATTCTCCTATGCAAGTATTAATTCTCAGTACCTAGAGCTTAGACCCCAGAGATATTGCAGTATAGCTTCTGTATTAGTCATGTCTTCGATTTGTGCTATAATTCAGTTGAATGCATCATTATAATCTTCGATTGATCTCTTTTACTTCATCATCGCAAGCTTATCACACATTCATAACAATTGTTCCATTGGTATATATTTTTGCATCATAGCCTCTTTAAGCTCATTCCATGAATCAAATTCTCCCAATGTGTTCACATGCCTCCATAGCTACATTCTAGCATTACCTGTAATTTTACTAATCGCTGCATTGACTTCCTCCTTTTGTACTGATAGATTGGCACTGGTGATAAATTACTCTACAGCATCAAAGTAATCAAACAGTCTGGGTGCACCTCCTGACCCATTGAATTTGTTGATTAATCTCAGGTACTCCTTCGCCAGATTGTTAAGCTTTGTTGATATTGTTAGTGATAGTGATTATGTTTGTATTTGTGGTGTGTTGCCTTCTGTAGCTACATTCTAATTGGTTGGCGCACTAGGTGATGCATTTGTTTTATCGATTTTTGCCATCAATTCACCCAATAGGGTTACTAGTGTATCTAATTTATCTTCCTAATTTCTAATCGTTGTAGCTATCTGTTCCTGTCGATTGAGGCTAAATCCTATATTGCTCTGATGATTGCCATCCAATCCTTCATCATTATCAAGGGTTTGATATCTGTTGTTTGTTTTTGATTTAGATCACAATCTTGTTAATCTTGTTGCTGACGATGATATATAAAGATTATTTATTTCATTATGTCATGTTATTGAATGCTATGTTATTACATGTTGTTTATCGTGTTGCTTTATCATAGTGTCATTTGTCGCATTGTTTATCATATTGTTTGATGCATTGTTTACAATGTTAAATAAACACTTATTGTAATTGCAGTTGTAATTGCTATGATTGCATAGATCTCAGGTTGTCGAGCTACAATTGAGCAGCTCAGGGCTCATAACCTATTGAAGTTTTAATCTCCAAATGTGTTTTTAGGGTAAAAAGCACACTGGCTTATGAAGCCAAATATGCATATATTTATTAATGCTAATATATAATTGGTTGATATAGATAAAGATCATCTAAGCCACAATTGAGTGATATACAATCGATTGTTGATAGGAGAGAGAGATATAATAAGCTAATAATTTCAACACTACTAACCTTATCACCAAGACTTCTTTTATAGGTAGACTATATAAAGAGATAGTCACTATGGTTAGATTGTTACCAGTTATTCTAAATCTAAAGAGAAAGGTCAACTATATATAGAAGCTATAGTTAATATATATAAAAGATCAGCTAAACACTTATTATCAGACTCTTATCTCTCATTTGCAAGCTGTTGTACCAGGAGCTGGAGCTATCAATATAAAGCCCTGAGATATTAGACTTATAACAGTTAAGTAAAATACCCTAATAAGACTATAAGCCAAGAGTAACCCTACTATTAACCAGCTGACCAAAGCTATAAGCTAAATAACTACTTATATTACTAATATAAACAGAAGGTTAGAAGCTTACATACCTGCTTAACAGATCTAGAAAAAGCTCTAATGAGACTATACCCAAGCTGTCATAGCAATCACTAGTATAAAGACTATTTAAAGAAAACTACAGAATGTTTCTACTATGACAAGAAAGGTTACATATAATAGAATTGTGTATAGTATCAATGATATATAAAGTATAAGTACATAGCTGTACAATGTCTAACCAAATCAATCTATATTACTCAGTTATATAGATAGATAAATATTATATAATTCGAAATCAGTAATGATAATAATAATGATTATGATAGTTATAATAGTTATAATGATAGTTATGATACTAGGAGAGGTTATTATAGTAATAAATACAGTAATAAAGATAATAATAGTAATGGCTATCAAGCTTACAAAGCTTACTCTACTCTCTCTAGTTAATGATCTAGCTAGAAGAATACTGATACTCTGTACAGTATATCATCTAAGGCAACCTTGAAGCTGAAGCTAAGCTAGAATAGTTAAGAAGTCTAGAACAAAGGAGAAGTAAAGAATGATGCCTTCAACAAGGAGCTCCAATAGGATAAAGTCAAAAAGATATGCTAATAGTTAAGAGCAATAGAGAAAAGAAGTTATATATGTTGAAATTTGATCTTCGAATGTGTGTTTGGGGGTAAAAGAGCACACTGGCTCATGAAGCCAAATATGCATGTATTTATTAATGCTAAAATATGATTGGTCAATACAAACAAAGATTATCTAAGCTATAATTGAGTGATGTATAATTGATCATTGATAGGAGAGAGATATAATAAGCTAATAATTACAACACTCCCCCTGCTTGACATATCTCGATAAAAAATAAGAAATATTCAACTATACATTATGAATGGTATCCATAAAGTATATTTACTGCAAATAACTATATGTAAAATACTACTTGAGTGATAAGAATGATATGATAAAGAACATAAAAGATTTTTAAAAAAAGTTAGTTACATAAGCCCATTTTTGCGATCAATATTTCAAGTCTAGGTCACGCAAGTGGCTTGGTTAATGCATCAGCGATCATTTCATCTGTTGCCATGTAAACGATATCTATCATCTTTGATTCAACTTTCTCTCAAATAAAGTAGTGCTGAATGTCAATATGCTTTGATTGAGCATGATTAATTGGGTTTTTGGTGAGGGCAATTGCTGATTGGTTATCTTCAAATAAGGTTGTCGCACAATTTTATAAATATCCTAGCTTATCCAATAGGGTGCGTAGCCAAATGGCTTCTCTCATCGTATATACTAATACCATATATTCTGCTTCAGTTGTTGATAGGGCAACGGTTGGTTGGCGCTTGCTTGACCAGCTGATGGCTCCCTCTGATAGGTTGAAAATATAGCCTGTGGTTGATCATTGTATATTAATGTCTCCTCCCCAGTTAGCATCACTGAAACCGATCAGTCTTAGATCCTGATTGCATCTAAGGTACAGCTTATAATTAGCTGTTCCTTTAATATATCTTAATAATCATTTGAGGGCATGGTGATGTTTTTGCATTAGATTGGCTGAAAATTAACTGATGATACTAACAGCAGCAGATCTCATCCCAATCATCAGGTACATTATGCTATCGATCATTTGTCTAAATAGATTTTGGTCTGCAGATTTTCCCCCTTTAGCTTTGAGTTGAATAGATAAATCAAGGGGTGTACTGATTGGCTTGGCATCCATCATGTTAAACCTTATAATGATTTGATTGGCAAAGTAACTTTGATCAATTGTGATTGTATGTGTTTTTCGATTTTTGCCATCAATTCGCCCAATAGGGTTGCCAGCGTGTCTAATTTATCTTCCTGATTTCTGATTGTTGTAGCTATCTGTTCCTGTCGATCGAGGCTAAATCCTATATTGCTCTGATGGTTACCATCCAATCCTTTGTCATCATCAAGGGTTTGATATTTGTTATCTGTTTTTGATTTAGACCGCAATCTTGTCGATCTTGTTGCTGATGACGATGTGTATAGGTTGTCCATTTCATTATGTTGCATCGTTAAATGCTATGTCGTTATGTGTTGTTTATCACGTTGCTTTATTGCAGTATCGTTTGTCGCATTGTTTATTGCATTGTTTGATGTGTTGTTTACAATGTTAAATAAACGCTTACTATAATCGCAGTTGTAATTGCTATAATTGTGTAGATCTTAGGTTGTCGAGCTGCAATTCGAGCAGCTTGGGGCTCATAACCTATTGAAATTTAATATTCGAATATGTGTTTGGGGGTAAAAGAGCACACTAGCTTATAAAGCCAAATATGCGTTGTGACGGAACATTTTGTGACGACATACAATTTGATCATGTGAGATCAAGTCATGTGACCTTTAACATTGTTGAGACCTTTAACGTTGTTGAAACCTTTAACGTTGTTGAGATCCGCAATCACGCTATAACCTAAAATAGTATTTCGATCTGATATATTATTTCATCGCCCAATTACATTATAACCTGATATATCATTTATTATATCTTAGCCAATCAATTTGTACCTTATATTTAGCCAAGCCAATCAGAAATTCAAGTAGTAACCTGGGTAGCTGCCCGTATAGCACCTTGTAATTTCTTATAAATACCCCGCTCGCAATTATCAATAAAATTCGGACTGCAACAAGCTAAGGAAGCTTCTCACAGGCAACCCAAGGGATACTGAAGCCTTAGTCTGGGACTAAGCAATGGTTAAAGAGAGAGAAGTTTATTTGTGACAAAGCTTATTACATTACATTCACTATATAATACACTTTCCTACCAGTCATTCACCCCACCCTTTAAGCCGCTACCGCATAACCTGCTAAGACCCCTAAGATATGCTACAGTGAATATTTTGCTGTTAGAATATTTTAGTCCATCACAGCGTGTATTTATTAATGCTAAAATATGATTGGTCGATATAAACAAAGATCGTCTAAGCCACAATTGAGTGACATACAATCGATCATTGATAGAAGAGAGATATAATAAGCTAATAATTACAACAATATAGATATTGAAAATATAACTTTGATCTTGGAAAGAAGCTCCTAGAGATAGAGATATTGATATCAATTAGAGGGCTTCTATAGCATTTAACAATACATCAGTAAGTACACCATATCCTACTATAGAATCTGAGCTGAGAAATTACAAAAGTTAATATGATGCAAGCTAAAACTAATTTATCCAAGAAATCCTCCACCTATGCCTAGTGCAGAATTGAAGAAATAATAATTCTTGGCATTATCGATATTAGAGTAGGAGATTACATTATTAGCAATATTAGAAAAATAGTTAATTAATCTATAAACTATTTTATTAAGAGCTGCAAACTATTTTACTAAGAGCTATAAACAAAATAGCTATAAATACAAATGCTAGTTATAGACTATAAACTATTATTAGCAAACAGCTATAAACTATTCTAGAACTCTGCTAGAACAATATCATGAACCATAAACATCTCTAGAATAATATTACAAACTACAAACTAGCTAGAAAAACCTGCAAACAGCCTGAGAACAGCCTATAAGTATGGATGCTAGTTATAGACTATAAACTGAAAATAGTTTTCTAATAAAGGTGTTGCTTAATAAGATTGATTGGTATATAGAATCAGCTATAAAGTAAATGATATTAGTTGCCGACAGAAGTATATCAACTCTGCTGGAAAAAGTCTTTGACCTCTCTATTCAATTTGGAAAGATTATCATCTCCATGATAGCTATAGTCATTAACACTACCTCTTATAATCTTTTAATCAAGAATAAATAATTAGCTAAGGCTCAAGCTATTATTGATATAGATGCCTACAAGATGAGAATTGAATAGAAGGGTTATAAATACAAAGTACTGCTTAACATAGAGCAAAATATCCAGCTATAAATAGTGGATAGTAATAATAAAAAAGATGAGAACTGTTATGTCAAACAGAACATAGTATTATTCATATATGAGATAGACTATATGATATTTCTAAGCTAAGTCAACCTAAATAATATAAGAATTGACCTAACCCTTATTAAGAATATTATAATTAAGCTCTAGGAAATATACTTAACAGGTATCAGCTTTTTAGATAAATATCTTAGACAAATCTATTTGAGGAGCCTGCTGGCTTTCTAAGATCTAAGAATAGAAGGAGTTATTGATCTGAACTGCAAGAGTAAACTCAAGCTTATCCTCAGTAACCATGACTCAAGGAAAATGATTTACACCTATAAAAGAGACTCTATTATCCAGATGTCAATATAAGAAGTTCATATGACAGATGTATATATAGTCATAGTAAGAAAGGAGATCATCAAGAAAGAACATCAACAATAGAAAACTAACTAATACAGTTATAAGATTAGTAAAAACATAACTGGCAAATAATAGAATATGATCCGAGAACTCGTACATGAGTTCAAAGATGTCCTAACAATAAGCTTCAAGAAAATCTAAATTAGTAAACCCAAGTACTTCTATAATATTGATATAGATAACTATACTTCTATCAAGTAAAGACTCTATAAGATACTGTCAGCTTACTATGAATAGCAACAAGAAAACAAATAACTCAAGAATACTAAAGTTATACAGCAATTGTATAGCCTATAGGGCTTTTCATTTATCATTATATCAAAAAAAGAACTAAGTCTGGTATCTTTACTTTCTAACAATATTACAATTTCTAACCACTAAATAATATTATAAGGAAAATATCTTTCCTCTATCTTTGATTAATGATATTTTGAGCATATTAGAGCTCAAAGCAAAATGGCTGTTTATAATCAACTTGTTCTCCAGATTTTTTCAAATTAGTCTCATACTCTAAGCTATCAAATAGATAGCTTATATTATGATAAAAGAACAATAAAAATATCTAAGAATGCCCTTCAGACTATATAACACCTCTACTATATTCTAGTATATAATAAACAGAATATTTAAAGATCTGATCAGAAAAGAGCTTCTGATCTATATCAATGATATAATGATTTATATAAAAACATTTAAAGCTTACCTAGTAATCTTATAGAAGATCTTACTTAAACTATAATAGAAAAGCCTTTTCTTAAAGCTAAGTAAGTATATGTTTATAACTAACTACATCCAAATTCTAGACTTTATTATTGATAAAAATAGCTTGAGAATCAACTCAAAGAAGATCATTGCTATTACTAAGTTTCCTTAACCTATTGATTGGATAATGACTAGAGCTTTTCTAGGATTAGTTATATATTATCAATGGTTTATCTGAGACTTTATAGAGATTGCCACTCTCCTTAACTAATTATTATATAAGGATCTTTAATTTAGCTAGTATAATGAGTAGTAACAAGCTTTCAATACAATCAAGTTTATACTTTATTTAGAGCCAGTTCTAGCATGACCTAACTGAAGTAAAATATTTCACCTATATATAGATATATACTCTATGAAACTTGGTATAGTTCTATCTTAAGATAACAACCAAAGATGAGAAAGAGTTATTCTTTATCAAAGTTAAATAATATCTAAAATAGAATGAGACTATAGCTTAATAAAGCTTGAATACTTAGTGATAGTCTGGGCTGTCAAGAAGCTGAGGTACTATTTAATTAGCTAACACTTTGAAATTATCACTGACCACAGCATGCTTAAATAGCTTTTTGGTATAAAAGACTTACACAGGATATATACTTATTAGATAGTCACTTTACAAGAGTATAATATCAAGATTCTATATTATAAGAGGAGTAAACATCAAGATGCAGATATACTCTTGAGGATTCTATACAGTGCCCAAGGCAGGATACCACCTTAATGAATCAAACACTATACTATGACTTTATGGTTTAGTTGGTAATATATAAGATAAGAGAAGATATGGATAAGTAAATGAAGAATATATTGATAATGACGGGGAAGCAGTATGAGTTAGAAAGGACAATACTTTATCACAAGGGATATGGAATACTGATATCAGTTATATAGAAAGGAAGAACAAATAACATTATCAAGCTAGTATATGACTATTATCTCACTGGCTATATAAGTTAAGCAAACACATACTATAGACTATAAGGCTATGTATAGTAGCTAGCAATGCAAGACAATATAGTGGAGTATATATAATGATATGATATATATTAAAATAAGTATAAGCAAAGGACATACCAGAAACAAGATTAGCAATAATTTAAGCTAAACTATTTTGTATATCAGTATTGATGTCATAGGTCTGATATCTGTTATACTAACAGAGAAGAGATACATTATTTTATCAGTAGATTTTTTTACAAAGTATGTTAAAGCAGTTGCTATCAAGGACACTGATACACAAATGGTTATTAAGTTCTTATATATAGATGTCATCTGTAGACACAGAGTATCTAAGGAAATTACAAGTAACTGTAGTACCAAATTTCTTAATAAATTAGTATAAGAGTTAGAATAAATATACTATATCAAATATATTTGAACAATAGCTTATTACCCTCAAGAGAATAGATAGATAAAATGAACTAATCAAACAGTCAAAAATCAAGAAGATGCATAGAACTATTATCTTAGCAGTACCCTCTTCACTATATAAACAATCTAACAAAGATTAATAAAGTTCAGTCCTTTTGAGCTCATCTATGAAAAGAAGCCTAGTTGCAAATTCTATTACTTAATACAAGACCTTGGAACTTATAATGACTGACTCTAAGTATATATCTTACATAGTATTGCTAGACTCTAGCTTATATAATATAAGATAGCTATTTTTATTAAAAAAGCTTAGAAATAACAATATATAAACTAAGATAAAAAAGCCAATGTGATACTACTACAGATTGGGGAATAGGTCTTACTCTACAGAAGTATTATAGAATCTTCTTGATCAGTTAAGCTATAGTCTAAGTAGGAAGCATCAGAAAACTATTTTCAGTTTATAGTCTATAACTAGCATCTATACTCATAGGCTATTCTTAGGCTGTTCACAAGCTATTCTAGCTAGTTTGTGGTTTGTGATATTGTTCTAGAGGTGTTTATGGTTCATGATATTGTTCTAGTAGAGTTCTAGGGTAATTCATAGCTGTTTACTAATAATAGTTCATAGTCTATAACTAGCATCTATATCTGTAGCTATTTTGTTTATAGCTCTTAGTAAAATAGTTCACAGCTCTTAGTAAAATAGTTTATAGATTAATTAACTATTTTTTTGATAAAATTCCTACTTTGTACAGAATATAAAAGAACAAAATATTTAGTTATGATATAATGACAGCTTTATCTTAACAACAGTAGTATACTAAAGTAAGGTCAAGAAATATCAGTCAAAACTCAAATAACAACTTCACTTGCAAGACTTGAGGATGAGCTTTTCTTAGTCTATAACCAGATGTAATGATAAATTTATAGAACTTCAGTCCTTCATTGTAGAGTACATATAGCTTTACAAGCCTTAGCATTATATATTACATATATCAGTAATATATAATGTATGAATATTACATGATCTCTTAGATTATTATATGATTGCATAGCTCTGTAGAATTGTTTTCTATTCTAACTCTTATATTTTCAAATATTCAAGCTCAAATTCTCTACCCTCTTTTCTTTCTTTTATTCTCTATGATAGTATTTATACTTTGTGCCTGGCTATTTGTTCTACTGTTCTGTATTATTATTCTATATAAATAGCTTGATATTTTGCTTTAATAAAAACCAGTTGAAAATTATTATCTTCTTATTAACTATATTTATGCAAAGCCTTAAAATAGCTTTAAAATAAAAATAAATCAGTGCTCTTATTCTCATCATCTTGCTCAACATCTACTTTTTTTTATTATTATTACTTATCATAGTGAGCTAGTGGAGAACTTACATTTGTTTATTATATTTTATATTATAATAGGTTCTTAAAATAGTACTATAGTTATATTAAAATAATTAGTATATTCAGTTTGCTATTTTAACTTTTGTTAAAACTATAGAATTATATAAATCTTTTCTATAGATTTTATAAAAGTTCTTACTTTAAATATATTTAGTTTTATTAATTCAAATCTAAGCAATCTTGTAATATATGATGTTTAAACTTTTTTTTATTAGATATATAAGTACTTATATCTTTTTAATAATAGTAATAATAATATTATTATTATTTTATAATATATAAAATATATATCTTAGAATTATAATAAAAGAGCTACTCTAAGAGAGAAAGGAAGTCTTACTAGTTCTTTTACTAAAGTCTACCCCCTTTCACCTATCATCCAATGATCTCTATTGTTTTAAGCAATATGGAATTCGAAGTCTCAACCTGCAAACCATTATAACTAATCTAATTTTTAAAACTACTAGCAAGAATAATGACAGTTTCTTAAGCGGCTGTAAAGATTGTGTAGACGACGTGGGTGCTTTAAACCTTGTATACCTGGTTTCCTTCCACGTATGATGATTTTGAATATAAAGGCCTAAACCTAATTAACAATAAACTTTTTCAATGCCGAAAATCATGTCGTTTCTGCACACACTACCTTTATTTATCTCGGTAGTATTAGCACTGTATATCTAAAACAAATGATAGGTGGTGGCACCCGGCAGTACTATTCATTTCCATATTATTATATCAAACCCTTAATCCGTCCACTATCTACTAGTGTCTCCACAAGCCTCTCGCTGCATAGGGTTAATATAAATTATATGACAAGTTAATAAAACCAAGAGCTTCGATAGTCATGGATCTCACCAATTTTCTAGATTTCAATACTCACTGAGGTAAATAGGCGCGATCAGGATAAAACATGTAATCCAGCGGATAGTTATCAAAGTTCTCGAGATTGGATGTGTAGCTATTTAAATGTGCAATGTGGTGGGGTGGATATAGTGCATGCGTGCACAGGTTTTATAAAGGTGTAGAGCATCAAATAATATAGTACCCAAGCTCGGCAAACAATACTTACACGTCGGCAAACTATTTATATCAGAGGTACACGCATTGAACCAAGAGAAACAAATAGATGAAGATGGAGATGGAGCATTGAAGGAACCGGGATGTGAAAAGAATAAATATGTGAACAGGTTGATCAGTACGAGATTGTCATATTAAACACAACATTTTAATCTTGTAATTAAGTATACTCAAAATTCTCGCATTACAATTTGAATGTCGATATTTCAACCGACTTATCTTCACATTTCCATCTTGTCACTTTAGGACTAATTAAACACTGAATAAAATACAGGTAATACCAATTACCTACCCTTCTAATCTTATTCGCGAACCAGGTCGGATTGTGGTGCGTCCTAAACACACTGCCAAATTGCTTGTTGAATACTGTCTTGAGATTGCGGCGTATACTCTTGCGCTCATCGCGCCAGTTTTCAAGCAGGTGCTGTAGCTGGGGCGTGCGCTGCTCGACGTTGGCCGTCTGCGCCTGCTTGATCAACCTCTCGAGCCGGAGCAGCCAGGAGAGAGTGTGGCGATAGGAATCAGTATTACGGATCTGGAGCTCCGTTTCAAGTTCGCGAATAATTGCACCCTGGGAGGAAATGTTTGAATTGACACGTAAGCGTGTAGCCCGTCGTGCGGTTTTGTGGGAATTAAATGATCGTGCGTTTTGTACAGGAAAAAGTACACAAACCGTTCGCCAGCCTTGTTGCACATTCGGCTCTTCTAGGTCGGAAAATATGTGATCGCCGATATACATCACCTTCTGCCTGTGTGAAAACAGTTATATTTAGCTAAAACCATTCCGTAAATGTCATATATAGAATCAAAATGCGTGGTTTTACTTACCCTCGCCTTCGGCAAGATGTTCATAAAGGAATTTACACATCACCAAAAGGAATATATTTCGATATTAAATTTTTGTCCGATCCAACTCCAATTTTTCTATCGGATGGCAGAGTTTTTAACTCGTACTGAATCTTCAATCCACTATCAATGTACCTATTAATCTTCCTAGATAAACACACTCACCAACCAGTAAATTTCGAGAAATCTTTCAAATTTCCTCCTTGGTATACCTCCTCTTTATGAAACCCATCGACGAAGGCCCAGGTTGGCTCCGTGATGCGACGGAACGGTCGATTAGAACGGTAGAAGTTGGGCTTGTCAGCCAATACAATAACAGCATCAAAGAGGTCGCGCCAGTTGGGATAGCCAGTAATGTAAGTGAGGCCGCGGTTACTATTCGTGAGTAGAGGGATAGAATAAATGGAAAGACAAAGGGCGATTCAAACATGGAAAATTCCCGTCAACTCTCCCCTTCCTATCATTAAGCCGCTTTATGTTATATCTTAGGCTGATATCTCCTCCCTCCGTTCTCTCTCTCCAGCTCCCTCACAATTGCCCCGATGACTACTCACATAAACGGAAAGCTACTGTTTGTCAACAGAAATAACTTTTTCCCGTTCCTCGTCAAGTTCTCCAGATATTGCACCAACTTGGTCGAACGTTCCAAGTACTGCTCTACATTCTCCATCACACGATGATGCAACAGTCCGCCAATCCCTCCGCGGGACGAACCTGAGTGGAGAATGCGAGCGGCGGCACGGACGTCATCGTAAAGATAGGATGGATGGAAACTAGATGATTACCGATGACAATAAGCTTAAAATCCGGACAGAAATCTGAGCGTAAAGGAAGACTATGTAATACAAACTTGGTATCGTGATCTTTGAAATACTGAAGCACGTCACTGAGCAGGCATGCTTCCGGTATGCTAAAGAGATCATTGAGCTGGAACATGTTGGTGTTGAGGTAATGCGGGGGAATGTGGATGCCGTTATGGAGTTGAATGATTTGATCGGGATTTTTGATAGGCTCGCGACCAACTGGAGAGTGAGCAGAAGCATATGAAAGTGGGATGAGGAAGAAAGCTATGGTGCATCGACAAATATTTAGCAGGGATATTACCATAAACAGTGTTTAGCTGGATGTTTCCAAAGCTGTCCACTTTCATTAGCCAGCCGTTCTGGAGGTCTAACGGTGAATTGAAGTAAACAGGAGTGTCAGATTGAATGATAATCGTGGCGATGGTAAACAACGCTGCACTTGAAATACGATTGTAGATGGTCGATTAATAGAAACGGTCGTAATACCATAATGAAGGCCGCGGATGGCGAAATCTGGATCAAAATCTAGACCTAATCAAAGATACTTATGTGTCAGGAGAGATTTGTTCGTGAGCGTACACAAATCGAAATGTTTCTATTTAAGTAATTACATCTCAGCCCTGCTGGGTATCGCAACTGTTCTATAAGAATATCTCGTAAAATTTGATAGATTGTTCTGGATAACTGATCCGTGTAGTTGGCCATTGTATACTGTTAGGCAAGGATGTGGGAGCGAAGACCGTTGTCAAAACAGGGATCTACGTTCAAAACACATGTTACAAAATGATTATACAAACATCATAGTCGAAACCGTAGACCTCGATGTGACTCAAATTGAGCTCGTTGTTAATAAAGCTAAAATGGTGGAAAACATTGTAAAAGTTGTAATTTAGTGGGCTCGATATGAGGTGAAAGGGTATATCACTGTCTCAAGATCTGCCTAATACGACCTTTTCTGCAACGAGTACTCACACTTCACTTGGTTGGTTCAAGCCAAGGTGATCAAACTCTTTCGACTCGTGTGTTGCCTTTGCCAACGTAGTGACCCTTCCCAGGAGGGAATGATCGACTCCAACGGCATCCTTTGTAAGGGTCAGGTGCTCCTGTTTCTCACGGTCATATTTTTCTTTAAAAAAAGTAGTGGAATCTGTGGTATAGAGGCGGCAATGTTTGAAGGCGGGCGAAGGTATACGACGACGGAGAGAGTTGAAGAGTAGGGTACGAGATAACATTATTGTGCTGAAATGTGTGTTCTCCTTTTCAGCAGGCGATGGCTTAGACATCCAAAACCAAACCAGTCACGCATTTTATACCTCATTCCTGCATTCCTGCGTAAACCGTTATTTTTTTTTTATTATTTTCGCCCGAAACTCAACTGATCTGATAGCTTATCATCATGTCAAACCCTATTCAACTCAGGCTTCTCTGCACCAAATATCTCGTACACCATCTCTTAAAGGCATAATCCGTGTTGGGCATACCAAATGCCAAAAATTGGGCAATACACTGTGTTTAGCACGTTAGTGGGAAATAAGGTTTAAGATTGTAGGTGGTTCATTTTTATTATCACTTGAAGAGTTTTAGAAGAAATAGTCCCTGCAATAGCTTCAACAATCAATGGACCTCGGCTTTCAGAACAAACACATTCTCGTCACCGGCGCTTCTGGTGGCCTGGGAATAACCACCGCAGAGGAGTTTCTCAGTAAGTTTCATGATCCACAAACCCGCCCAATCCATACGAGTCTGATCTTGTCCTAACCTCCATCCAGAACTAGGCGCGAACGTCACCTGCCATTATAATAAAAACTCGGATACCCTTGATCGGCTCGCCAAGTCCTGGCCCTACCAGACCTTTGCCGTCCAGGCGGACGTCACTGACGAAGGGGCCGTAATATCTTGCATTGTAACTGCTGTGGATAAGTTTGGCCCCATTAACGTGCTCATTGGTAATTTTAGTGCGACTTTGTCGTTATGTATCAACTATAATGAATAAAGTTAACTTGGACCCTCTGTTTATTGACCTCAAACGCTTAATGTCAGTTAACCACGGTATTTGGCCGGTAAGTAGCTCGTGTAATTTTTTTTTCTTTCTTTTTTTTTTTTTTTTTTTTTTTCTTTTTATCTGGTTCTTTTTTTTGTTAAATATGTGGAAATGTTTTATAGTTTTTTTTTTTTTTTTTTTTTTTTTTTTTTTTCTTTTTTTTCTGATTTCCGCCGACACCTATTAAACGGTTTTCTTGTCTCTTCAACGATGGAAATACACCTTGGACGTGAATATGACCGGAAGGTATATCATAACAAGCATGAATTACCTAGTTTCTGTCCCCTTTGGTTTATTTTTTAATTTAGTAACCAATATCTGGGTGCTATTAAGATTTTCGTGCAGTCTCACCTCAATATATATTTGGGGGGCTTCCACTTTACCATAGCTTCCTCTTCATTCGTTCATACCTCAAGCAAATTGAAAAGTATCACGTCACTGACAACGTAGTATATATCGTCAGGAAATTTATATACACACATCGACTGCTACTATTGTCTACTATCTCCCTCCCACTTGCTACGCTATGTCTCACGACATTATTATATCATATTGGCGTTTCACTAGGCGATAGTTATGGTCGGGTAAGAGCTAAACATCAGGGATTGCTTTAGCTTGCAATGATGGTGTTAATCAATCAACTCATTAAGTCTGTCTCGCGCTTATATACATGACAACCTATTATTCATATTGGTTGTCCAGTTCCACTTCCGGTAGTTTCGGTGAAGCCTATGCCTGAAAGAGCTTTGCAAGAACCAGACTTATTGTATCAAGCAATGGCTAGGCTCGTTTGTATTTAGATTGTGTTACGTTTTCGAGGAAATGTTTGACAATTTGGGCCACATTCGGCTTCCTATTTTATATATACATCAACTTATTCGACACCGAAACGGCGCTCTCCCCTAAAAAAAAACTTTAGAGCTAATCGACGTGGCGAGATGTATGTTTCTTTGCAATATTTATCTCTCAAAAGATAGTATCATCAATCTTCATCATTGCTAAATTTATTTACCTCCTGTTCTCGGCGTTCATTCAGCCATCCTGTTTCTCGCCAGCGAAGTCGCGTCGGGAAACATTACGGATCACGTTTTGGACATCAACGTAGGCACGGAAGGTCAGCTTTTGAATAAGAGAGGATTTCTCTTGAAATTGTTCATTTTTATTTTGCTTCATTTATTCAGATCATATGTGAATAGCTTTTGAAATCTTATATCATTCAAAGAGTGAAGGGAGCAGGAAGTCGGAATCATTTGTATTAGCCATAGTGAAGCATGCATGGAAGGGGAGTGGAGTTGTAAATCAAAAAAATAAAAATAAAAAGCCAACACAATGGCCGTGATTATCGTCGTTTCGATATATCAGTCAGTATTTTATGTATTACGACAGCTTCATTTATGAGAAGTCTTTCACCAAACTAAGAGAAATACTTCCGTAGTGTGATACGATGACTCATGTACCTGAGCAAGGCTAGATCGTTTTAATGAGGCGCAACCCCATGGAGTCGAAGTTCTTTGGAATCGTTGGTTGCCAACCACGCCAACCACATGACCGTGAGACTGTCTTTTGCAATTTATAACGCGCACAGACGACATAGTCCTTCACCCTTCTCTTTCTCCTTGCGTAAAAACAAAAACAAAATGTTCAGTGGACAACCCGAAAACTATTCATATAGTGGTGGATATCAAGATCAGGTCCTTATCCCAGATTACAATGGCCACAACAGTGCTCACGGTTACGCTTCGCATTATGCCTCTCAGCGAGGTATCGGCGGCCTGGATCCTAACATGTTGCAAGGCGCCATGGGCATGGTCAGTTTAACCCCAACTCTTTGACCATGAATCCTTGCTCTTTGGATAAAAAAGCTCATGAAACGAAATTGACAACTTGACTTCTCTAGGTTGGTAACATCTTCAATACCCATAGCAACTCCCCGCACATGAATTATGATTCCGCACAAGGTTTCCACCAGCAAGTCTATTCACAGGTACCTCGTTTGTTGTTCCAATTCCAATTGCTTTAATATTTGCCTTGTTATTGTGAACTCCGCCAATCCAACAATCATTTCTCTTGGTCCCTCTGAATCAGCCTCACCACAAAGCCCACCTCTCCCACGAGATCTTGGGCGGCGCCGCGGCTTTTGAGGCTATGCGCATGTGGGAAAAACATCAAGAAGCGACGGGGCATCACCCTGGCCATCAGATGGCCAAGGAGATTAGTAAGTATATTCGTCTAATTTTATCACGCTACGTGTAGATTTCCACAACAATCCTCTGAATGTTATTAACATAAATACTCCTTTATAGTCGCCGGTATCGCCATGGCCGAGGCCATCAAGCTCTGGGAACAGCGCGGCCGCCACGGCGATCGACAAATGTACGCCGCCCACGCCGCCGCCTCGGCGCAGCGGATGTACGATACCCGCTATGCTGGGTATGGCGATGGGTATGGTTACCAGCAGCCTCCCCAGTACGGTGGGCCTGGTTTTGGTCAGCCAGGGTATCCGCCGCAAGGATATCCACAGCAAGGATATCCGCAGCAAGGATATCCACCACAAGGGTACCCGCAGCAGCAAGGCGGCCATCATCACAACCATCACCATCACGGGCATCATCACCAAGGGTGGTAAAGGAGGTGTTGGGATGGAGGAGACGGAAAAGCAAAAAAGGATATATTTCCTTGTCGGGCAAATATGGATAAGACTTCAAAATGTTTATGGATTTATAACTTTTTGTGAATAAACACCATTGTTATATACGGAAAGATTTTTGCATGTCAGAGGGTCGGAGGTTGGAGGTCGGAGGCTGGGGCTCTTGGCTCTTGAGGCGCGGGGCAGCTATTTCTGATTTCGGCCGAGCCAGCGACGATATGAGTTTGGGGCTGTGGTGCTGTGGTGCGCCACACCGTGACATCTTCCCGCAGCCAATCCAATCGTCTTATTTAATGCCAGCCAGCAACACTGCCACGACGACCCTATCTTCCTACCCTTTACTCTCCCTACAAAATGCCGACCCACTCGTTTCCCGTGCTTAATCAGCAGTTCATTGTTGACAAAAAGTACCAGTTCATGAGAGAACTGGGACAGGGCGCCTACGGTGTCGTGTGGTATGTGGGCGCATTCCGAAATTCGTCTCAGTAGCTGACATGTCTCCACTTCCCTGACGGTAACTCAACAATGTGCATTTTTATCGAACTCGGTTTGTGTTTGTTTCGCGCGATCAAACTCGGTCATCCAAAACCACTAGCGCCGCGACCAACAACCAGACGGGCGAGCAGGTGGCCATTAAGAAGGTTACCAAAATATTCGAAAAGTCCATCCTGGCCAAGAGGGCGCTGAGAGAGGTCAAGTTGCTCAAGCACTTTAATGGCCACGAAAATGTACGTCTCTTTGCCTGCTTACCTATGATATATTGCGATGTTTGCATACGGGTGGATGAGCCTTGGATTTGCGCAGCAACATCGGGTATTTAAATCATTGAGATTGAAAACCCTGAAACTATTTTCGGGCGACACCAAACAATGAACGGTTCCCATCTTGGCGCCTCCGCAGCATATTACATCCATTGGCATCTCCATAATTGGCGATCTAACCGGATTACATACACTGAAATGCTGCCTTCATATGACTAACTCGAAAATAAATCTCTCTCTATATGTACAGATTACCTCAATCATAGATATGGATATTCACAATTTGTACGAATTCAACGAGATGTACGTAAAAAAAAAAAAAAAAAATAAAAAAAATTAAAATAAAAAAATTTTTTTTTTTTTTTTTTTTTTTTTTTTTTTTTTTTTTTTTTTT
>RBNK01000459.1:0-25596 GCA_003990785.1 Endogone sp. FLAS-F59071 | reverse complement strand
TAAAAAAAAAAAAAAAAAACAACACAGATTGTATCCAATGTAGATTTCTGGAAATAGAAGCTACTAGATTAAAATTCAACGTATATAACTTATAGAAGAATACGACACGTAAAGGAACACAGAGCATAAAAAAAAAAAAAAAAAAAAAAAAAAAAAAAAAAAAAAAAAAAAAAAAAAAAAAAAAAAAAAGACCAACGTTTCTACTAATTAAACTTACCTAATTGATTACTTGTTCACAATAGCTTGGACATAGAAAAAAAGAGTAAAAGCCTATATTATATGCATTTACAAAAAAAAAAAAAAAAAAAAAAAAAAAAAAAAAAAAATTAAAAAAAAAAAAAAAAAAAAAAAAAAAAGGCATCATACAATTTTTATGTTGTGGCGCCAAACCTGGAAAATAAAAAGAACCTATTTTAGCTACCCAGTGCCGTAGCCACAAAAATTTTTAGGTTTTCCAGACACAGCGGCAAAAAGGCTCGACGTGATTCTATATAATTCCTTGACGCCGCGCAATTTCGACACAGCGCAACAGTTATTCGATTATTAGCTAGTATGTACATTGAAATATTTGTATAGATACCCCCTCAGTTTGCACGGCAATAAAGTCAGTTCTCAAGTACTCAAAACAAATATCTCAAATGGTAAGACGCATAAGACCTCGGGACGGCAGCACAGCGCGGAGATTTCGCTTTTGACTCTTGATTGCTCGCCGACAAATACTTTGGAGTTCGGATTTACCCATCACGGACATTGGGACATTGGAGTAGTTTTAGTTAGTTTGGTATATTTTCGAGATACATCACAATATTATTGTTTTTATTTTTTTAAAAAATACCTCGTTGCTGAGGGAAGCCCGAGTTTGCTAATTTCATTGCGCTGTGTTGACTACTGCCGTGAGTAATAGTTGCAATATTGATTAACCGTTGTTGGTAGATTGTTGCTAAACGAGTTAACTGTAGCGCCAATTGTTAAGAGAACTAATTTGCGGTACCGAATCCTAGCCAAACCGAGCTCTCAAGAGCGGAGAGGAAAACTATTAGCAAGTTTGATGATGACGAGAGATGGTAGGTAGTACATAATAAAATAAAATCACGCCTTGGTTGATTACGTTTGAGTGTTACCTCAAAATAAATTCTTCTGTTATAATGGCGAAGCCTTTGAAACAAAGGTTTTTATCGACGGGCGCCTTTTCCGTGTTTTTTTGAAAGAAAAAAACAACAAAGATGACGAACGGCGCCTAAAGTATTGAATTTCATCCGTCAAAATCTACAATTCATACCCTGCGGGCTATCGGTATTCCTCATTTTCCAAGGGAACAACAATAGGGCTTGCTGTAGCAGATATATTGTCGAAGGATTTTGGGATGGGATATGAAGATTGGAACTCATATCTATTGACACATCGGTGGATTGACACATCGGTGGAGGAGGATTCCGTTGGGGAATGACTTTTCTCGTTAAAGCAGGAATGTATGCTTCATTTATTGCCGTTGCACAGGAGAGACAAAAGAAGTCAAAATATTAATTTGTCAGTAACCCAATTCCGGGTTTATCAGATGTGACTCGCGTCAGCTTGGTCCTTCAATTTAGCAAAATGGATTTCTAAGAGCCCTTCGTTTTTATCTTTTTCTACTTGTATTGACTTTACAAAATTTCATAAATATGCGGTGAATAGAGAGATATCATGTGGAGTACACAATCTCCCCAACAAGCGGCTTGACACAAACTGCGTCGCGAAACTTTAAGCTTTTTTTGCCGCTTCATTCTTTGCGATGTGTAATAAACAATAAACAGCACAGTGTAACCATGTCATGCAGTAATTTTTTTTTTGATTTTTGAGATTGCGGCATTTCATTTAGCACGGGTTAGGCAATTACCCCGACCTTGCATGTAACCTCTTGGCCTGTGCCACCCAAGTAAAAAAAAAGGGTGCAGAACGATTTCAGATCGTATTCTTCTACATCACATTAACAATCCCGAAGAAAAAGCCATGGCTTTCGCGAACGGTTACGCGCTCGTAATCGGTACCGGTACAAACGAGCAAGGCGACAGATCCCAAAGGTTCGAGAGCACCATCAACGATGCTGACTGGATGGCCGAAGTCCTCACGCATCCATCGCTTTGCGCATATCCCGAGGACCAAGTCAAGGTCCTCCGTAGTTCCCAGGCCACGCGCGAGAGCATCGAGAAGGAGCTTAATGACCTCAAGGATCGCGTCTGGGAATCAGATTCTCCGGAAAACTGCACTGTAGTCGTGTTTTTCTCTGGGCATGGTCAACGAGATCGAAACAAAAAGAGCTACTTGCTCCCGTACGGATACAAATACGAGGAAGGCGATGATCCGGCTACCCGTGCTATTGACGGAAAATTTTTGTTTGAGAGATTGGATGCAATCAAGGGGAGGGTTGTCCTTCTTCTCAACGCATGTTACTCTGGTGGCGTGATGGCTACCCTCGGCGGTGGCGATAAAGACGTTGTTCTCGGTACCGAACCTCTCACTGAGAAACAAATCGAATACCTGAGGAAAGGAAAGGGCTTTTTTATCCTGTCCGCAGCGCAAGCTGCCGAAGAGGCATACGCATACCACACCTCTCTGTTACAGTGGAAGAAGAAAAAGTACAGCCCTTTCACAATTGGGCTCTCTCGTGGCTTCGCAGGCAAAGGGAAGAGTGGCACGGACAAGTTTGTGAGATGCCTAGACCTCCTAACCACGTGCTCGGCATATGTTGGTTTCCGGACCAAGATGGATCAGATACCAGTAGGCGATATCAAGGGCGATAACTTCGCGGTGGGATGTTACTCACCGGATAAGAAGGACGACTTTCCATTGCTTGGTGATGATCTCAAGCCTAACGACGACGACGACGACAATGACGAGGATCCGGAGGACAAAAGAAAAAGGCCATTGCCATCGCAGGTCTATTACAATTATTCGGGCACTTTCAATTCCAAAGGAGTAATGTTTTATGGCAGCCAAAATTTCAGGGACAATGCAAACATTAGTGTAACGAACTTTAACACACCATAAATCATTAATGCCAAGCGATCTCTCCTATAATTATTATTTCTGCCACACCAACTTTTATCTATACACAACTCGAGAAGCATCTGTAAGGGCAGCTACCCGTATAGCACCTCGACTTGTATAAATAACTCTCGTTATATGTAATTACTGAAAAAAAAAAAAAAAAAAAAAAAAAAAGGCGACAGCTAAAAAGTAGGGTAGTTACCAGTTATTTTTTTTTTTTATTTTATTTTATTTTTATAAAAAGAAAAACCCCTCGGCTCTCGGCTCTTTGGAGGTTAGCCAGCAAGTTGCGCTCCAAGTCACTGGCAGCGCGATTTAAATTTTTATTTATTTTATTTTTCTACATGTGGCACAACATATCTGAAAAAAAAAAAAAAAAAAAAAAAAAAAAAAAAAGAAATCCGCCGCATGTGTCATCATAAAGTACTTATCTGGGGCTCTTTCATCAAGAAAAAAAAAATACCCAGGTGTCACAATGGAGTTTTTGATGTGCAGAGAGAACTACGCCCGATACAGATCATAGTCTACAAAGATGCTGATGCAGATTACGTCCGCCGCAGATTATAGGCGACACAGATTGCATCCAATTTAGATTTCTAGTGAAAGTATAAGCTACTTGTGGTAATTATTAAAACACTACAAAGTATGTAACATACAAAAAAAAAAAACAAAAAACAAAAAACAAAAACAAAAAAAAAAAAACAAAAAAAAAAAAAAAAAACAAAAAACAAAAAACAAAAACAAAAAACAAAAAACAAAAAAACGATACTCAATGCCCAATATGCATTAGACCAACGTTTCTAATTGACCCAACCTAATTGATTACTTGTTCACAATAGCTTGGATATAGAAACAAAGAGTAAAAGCCTATGTACAAATTTTTTATGTTTATTTTCAAATAAATACCTCGTTGCTGAGGGAACTAGCTCATTGCCGAGTTTGCTAATTTCATTGCGCTGCGCTGACTTCCGAGGGTAATAGCTGCAATAGTGATTAATCGTTGCTGGTAGCGCCAATTGCTAAGAAGAGCAGATATGTAAAATGGTGGGAGCAAGCGAGGTATAGAAATAGAATGGAGGAGTTCGTTTAAAGTAAATCAATGTTGAATGTGAATGTGCACTTTTCTCTCTGACTCGGAGCGAACATATCTCAGTGATTGTGAGTAGGACAATGTGGAGTAGGGAAAGATCGGTAAATCATAAAGGTTACGCAATGGCGAGGAGTCTGGGTTCTCGCTGCAAGGATTTTCTTAGAACAACACTTTAAGCAATGCGCCTCACGCCTCAGGCGACAACACATCTCGAACCGCAAAAGTAAAAATTAAGTACGCCAGGCAAGGAATTTAGGAAGGAATAATAAAAAAGTCTCCGCTGGCAGTGGAAATCGCTCCGACCCACACCACCCTTCAAGTTGCTACCGCAAAACACACCTTCTCTCGCTCTGCTAAGCTAAACACCTCACTTTTCAGTCAGATTCCGATTACTGATCATTTGAGTGTGTTCTTTATTTGAGGTTAGTTCTACTGAACAAAACTATAAACTTATTAAATTGATACTCTATATAAAATTGATAGCTTAAATAAACAACCAACATATACTGCATCACCAAACTGAAATGTCATACATTGCGTGCATCGCGTACCTAAGTACGCTAATATACGACACTATATGTATAGCGTGGGCGCCACGATGTAAGGCTACAGAAAACTTCATCTGGGCAACAGGATTAATCCTCACTTGCTACGATTACCGGGTTTAATAGCGTGGTGCCTCCATTGTGACGTGTTGTTTTCAAGCTTACGGATTCAAAAGCCTTGATTACTCGCTTTCGTCCTTGAGCCATGGATGGTCCTTCTTCAATGCCTTCTCGTAATTCAAAATATCATCGGGAATCTCCTCGTAGAACACAACCGCCGGGAACCAATTTCTAATTGAGTAAAAGTAGGCAATATGATATTAATTCAAACTCTTTATGGTTCCACAAAAAAAAAAAACTCATTATATAAGATATTATAAGAGTCGCGAGAAATGCATCAAACTCACTTGTTCTGTCGCTGTGCTTTCGTCAACATGAACACCTCTACCGTGGCGATAAATTCAGCTCTATTTCGGACCCAGGTCTTTTGCGCCTGAAGACGTGTATCTTCGTACTTATTACTCAAAATTGCAACTGCATAAACAAATAGAACAAAGGAAAAATAGAAGTTAAGAAGAAATCATAGTATGTAATGAAATTAATGCGCACTCTGCTTCTTCATATCCAATGTTGCTCTCCTATTGTAAAGAAGGTGGAGATCAAAATGACCACAAAACAACTATAATAGATCCCCCCGTCCTTAAAACAAAACGAGACAGTGATATATTGTTAGACTTACTCAACACATTCAACAGTACGATGGTGCTGAGAAATGTGAATAGAACTCTCATGAGGTCCAACGATCGTCCCGCATCCCAACTGTCAATCAATCCGAAATCGGCACCCAGAAATTCCCACAGGGCTTTTAAGGCACCATCAAACGTTTGAAATGGATTAGAGTCCAGAGATGACGGCGTCGGTTGATTGTGGAGGAGTATCCACATTGCGTGAGCGAAAGCGAAGAGGATCGCGGTCACGAGGATAATCAACCAACCGAGACTGGTCACGATCCCAATAAGCAATGTGAAGAATAGTCCAAGGCTGAATTATATTCAAAGTGCAAGTCAGTGTTTGGATCAGTGTTTGGACCGACGATGTCTTGTAAAAATCAACGTGAGGGTATAAGAAGGGAGATGCACGCACGCACGCACAGCATACCAACCAAACAGAAATAAATAATAAAACAAAAGATATAAACAAAGACCAACCCTTCGTAAACTCGGAAGTTGAAGATGACAAATAGCCATAGCACTAGCACCGTCCATGCTTGAAGATCAATCGTTGGAGTAAAATTCCGTGAAGTAAGAATCGTACTAATAAATACCATAACAAAGGCAGTGCGATCCACCCAATGATAGATGGATGACCAATAGGTCAGACTATGCCATCGTGTGAAAAGCGGACGGAGATCGAAGAGGCACATAAAAACGACTGTGACTGCAAGTAGTATGTACTTGAGCGCGGGAATATCCTCAAGCGTATACGGATCGACACTGACTGCAATTAGATAGATGAGAGCATAGGATATATATAAAATAAGGAGGCCAAGGTAGTATCGCCGTGCAAATGCATTCCATTTATATTGAACGAACGCCCGGAACGCTGGTTCGTCAAACACAGAGCTTTGCCGAAAGGCAAGTTGAGCAAACACGCTGAGTTTGAAAGGCAAGTGGTCAGACGGATAGCGATTGATGCCGTATAGAGGAGCTATGCACAGACGCACAGGGCGAGGTAGTCGCTCCTTGTTCCACCATGCGAGGAATAATTTGTGCTGGCTCTTCAACCATCTCAGAGGAGGTAACCCATGAATTACTTTATGCACTGCAAACTGGAACCCCTCCACGTTCGACAGCTCCTCGACTCTTGCGAATATTTGAGAGCGAGACTTTCTGGAGTCATATTCGACCTCATGAAATCCCTGAATGAATTGACTTGGTTGAACGTGCGATAAATACTGCGCGATCCAGGTGGCCATCAAAGGTTTCGCTCGAGAGATGACCGGTAAGGCTTCCAAGATAATGGCCATGTAACCAAGCTCCAGTGGCATCGTATTCCTATTCGTACCGTCTGTCGTGGATAATGACTGCAAGCAATATTTTAAAATTTCCGCGACCACGGCGAATTTTTGAGTGTCCAACGCATCCGTCAGCACGCTCTTATCCCATTTCTTGTGGTGGTAAAAAAGTGGACGACATGCTCTGGACTCAAATAGCAACTTCAACCGTTCGATTGCTAGAGTAGGTGGACCTCGAACGATGTGACCGACGGGGGAAGTCCTGGTTTTAAAGTCAATCTCGTTTAGCAGTAACGCGTCTTTAGGCGACTTCAACACCTGTTGCAAAGCGACATTATGTTCATACGCGGGTGCGCTATTTGCATAGTTCAAGCCAGCAAATTGAAGGAAACGCGAAGCGTGCATGGGCGAGATCGAAAGGTGTTCAATGTCAACGGCGACAATGTCTTTATGGGGCTTCTTTTCGTGTTGGTACGTAATCACCATCTGCCGGAGAACATTGGCGTCATCTCGCATGAGGCGGATTGCGTCGATGGTCGCTTCGTGGAACGGAAGACACCAGGCGAATTTTATTCCGACCTTCGTAGGAGACGCTACTTTAGCGTCTATGATCTGCACAGAATGTCGGCCAATAGCTACGAACAAATTTTCGGATATCCAGTGACATGGCATCAGAGGGCGGTCATTCCAAGGTTCGGGGTTAATAGTGACTAGATTAATCAATAAAGCAATTAAAGATTATTTATGTGTAAACACAGGTAATCTAGCATTCCATTTACAGATACATTAAAGTGAGAATGACTCTACCTGGGCGCTTCCTAAACCCTATAACCTCAACGAGGGATTTCGGTAAACCTGCTTGTTGCTTTGTTATTTGGAGCCGTGGTATGGTTGGTGTGCTGGATTTTCCTTCGAACTCCACGCAATCTGAAGGATTATTTATATCCAAGTCCTCGGCATGAAGTGTTTCGCTATGCCTCGGCAGCGACAAATCCACCGTGAAGAATGCGACAGTGGCCATAAGCGGCGTCACGAGCTTGACCAATGATGGTTCCTCCATTTTGATATCCTGGTAAGAATATATGAACCGCTCTGAGAGCGGGTGAACGCTCGTGATTTCTTTTACAATCGTTCCGTTCAAAGGGTTCCAGATGCGCACGATATACTTGTACTCGTCTCCATCCACCGTCACGAGGCGAAGAACACCATCAATAGTTACAAACCTGATCGTAACAACGATAATCGTATGCGATTCGAAGTGCTCGGCTCCAAAGAGGCGCTCGGCTTCACAAATTTTGATCCCAGTCTGGGTGGTAAAAATTCTCAAGCCATGGATACCGTAGAACGCGACGAGATTATGAGTCTTGTCATAGTCGTACTTTTCCTCCGCTTGAAAGGTCAGGCGAAAGGATTGCTCTAAACGACCGGAGGATACATCCCACATCGTCACATGCTTGGCGTCGTAATGCCATATGAAATGGCGACTCCCAAATGGCTTCAGCGGACGATCCGCACCCGCTGACGGTGCGACATGGAGTCCAATGGACGGCATCGCCGTACTGATGGACAGTTCGTTCGTGTCAAACGTACGTAATAAAGCTTGAGACTTCATGCTCATCACGAAAATGTGCGCGTTACTCAGAATAAGTAACGTATCGCCGTCATCCAGAATGTGAATACGCCCATTGATCTTGTTCGGTCGGACTAGATAATGTTCTGAGGACGCGTAATTCAGGAAAAAAACTCGGCTAGTTCCCTGGGGTAGCGTGGGATGGTAGCGAGATAGCGCAAGTTTGGGTAAATCGCCGGTAGTGTTCGAAACGGCGAGGGTGATCAGTTTATGAGAATGTTTTTCTGTCGAATCTTGGGAAGCTTCAATACCATTTACTATAAGTTCCGAAACAGAGATATGTTTGACGAGCTTGGGAAGTGGTTCATCGTATAGACGCCACACTGAAATGATTCCATCTCCGGCACTGAAGAGAGCGGCGTAGCGGCGGTCCGGTGAACATTCGAATAATCCAACAGGGGTTTTGTGTGGATTGCGAAGTCGTTCGCGACCTTGATACTTGAAAGGACCCATAGAGTTGATTGCGAGGTCGGTGTGAGGTTGCCTGAGGCATACGGCGGGATATAAATCGTCGGGCCAAGTACCATGCCTCACGATTTCTGTCGATGTGCAAGAAACAAAGAAATGAGATCATTATTCTGGACATGTCAACAGACAATAAACTTATAATATCTCACCTTTTGCTGGTCCATCATCATTCACATAAAAAACGGAAAAGGAACCATCCTCGCCCTTGTCCTTGGATCTCGCCACGCCAAAACCAAGAGTAATATCGTTGTCCGTGTAGATTGGATCGTATGTATATGTTATTTTCCCGTAATTCAAGGCTCCTGTCGAGGTATCATAGTTCCATGTCGCGGTGTCCCAAAGTTCTTAAAATAATACAGATAAGCGTCAACATGAAATAAGCCTTCCTTGAAACCAAGAGAACGCAAAGATGGAGCTTCGCTTACTCAAACCAAATTTTTCAGCCTCGCTCAAGGTGAACCAATTTGCGGTAACGAATCCTAGCCAAACCGAGCTTTCAAGAGCGGAGAGGAAAATATTAGCATGACGGGAGATGGTAGGTAGGTAGTCCACTGGATATGTAATAAAATAAAATCACACCCTGGTTGATTACGTTTGAGTGTTACCTCAAAATAAAATTCTTCTGTTATAGTGGCGGAGCCCTTGAAGTAAAGGTTTTTGTCAACGAGCGCCTTTTCTGTGTTTTGTGAAAGAAAAAAACAAAAAGATGACAAGATGACGAACGGCGCCTAAAGTATTGAATTTCCGTCAAAAATCTACAATCACATACCCTGAGGGCTATCAGCATTTACTGCGCCCTCGTTTTCCAAATGAACAATGGAGTTTTCAGGGACTTGCTGTTGCAGATATATCGTCGAAGGATTTTGGGATGGGATACGAAGATTGGAACTCATATCTATTGACACAACAGTGGATGAGGGTTCCCTTGACTTTTCGTGCAGAGGATTGGCATTCATGTTAGGAATGGCCTTTCTCGTTAAACCAAAAGTGTGTATTGGGAGTAATAAATATTCGATATTGGAGAGTAATAAATATTCAATAGTAATAAATAGTATTTAGGAGTAAAAGTATGGAATATTCAGAGGTATAGAACGCCCTCTCGGGTGGCTCGGTTTGTTTTTGTTTTTTGGCTCCGAAAAACGAAAAATCACATGGTCACATTCCATACATTCCATACATTCCATATTTATTTAGTCACACCCCAAAACTAGCGTGGCTGTTCAGAATAAACGTCCGTCATTTTACCGTTAGGCGGGAAAGTGTGAAAACCCAGAAACCAGGTCCATCCTTGCCATTATTTCATAGATTATCTCATACATACCGACATAACAATGACCGATCCATTGGTGAGTTTAAGTTGGTCCATCGTCATCTCATCCTCATCGAGATCGATTTCTGCGCCACCTTGTATTGTCAGGATATACCGTGTAGCGCTGGGGTTGTACTGTAACTCAAATTTTTCAGTCCGCGCCGTGAAATGAATGGCACACCAATCATGGTCTGATAATACAAGAAAACAACCCAACGTACACTGCCTGAGATTTTTTTAAGCAGAGCCTCCAGAGCCTCCGCCTTCCCGATTGTGATTTTGGCCGACGATTTTTCGAGCGTGGTGAGGGTGATAGTGATATTAGCAGCCGGGTCGGTATTGCTGCAAAGATCGGTTGTTAAAGTTGAGAAGAAGATGAAATATTACTACAGGCAGAGATTCTGAGATTCCCACTTACGCATCACCGCGGTGATCGTCGTCTCTGCGCTCAATCCCGAAGTATTCTTCATCTGAGTCTGAGTCGTCTATCGGCATTGTCAATTGTCCGTCTTCTTCTGATATGAATAATAAATAAATCGTCGGCTTATATATTGTTTGAGGTTTTTTTTTTTTTTTTTTGTGCCACGGCTCCACTTTTCGTCGTTGACCAACATCCTCACATTGGGATCTAAGCCCGAACCTCAACTGGAAAAAGTTTTTAGCAAATAAACAACTTGACAGTATCCCCAAAGCTGGATTGACAATCGCCGCGGTAAATATTACCAGAAATACAGGAGTTTGTCGAAAAGAGAATGTTGAGGCTGAGGTTGTCAAGATTATCACGGATGTCATTCCTTACCGGACCGAAAAGGGATACCAAGACCAGCTGAACTTCTCTGTATCGGGAACTTGAACTTTAGGTGTACCCAAATAACTACTTTTCTTTCTTTTCTGTCTCTACACTCACACGGCTTGACTGACACATAGACGAGACTGTATAAGAGCTTCTGCTTTGTTTTTTATATGTAATATTGCGCACTTAATAAAATCACAGTCAGCCGACCAAAAGTCATTTGTTTCTGAGAACTGTGACCACCTGCTGTCCCATGCCCACGCCCTCTTACCTCTTACGTAAGTATAAAGTTTCCTCGGGTGACAATGGCAATAATGACACTTTCACTGGTGAGCCGGTGACCTTTTTAACTAGAAAAAATCCTTAGAAAAAAAAAAAAAAAAAACTATGTCGAGATATTGGCTCTCGGTCGTCGATGTCTTTAAAGCCCTTCTATTCTAGTAAAGCGCGACGATCTCGGGGCATGAAGTTTATAGTTTAAGGCACGTGTGTGAAGATCCGAACTTCTGCTGAGAAGCTAGGCAGAGGAATCTTTTTCCCGTTCCCACGGCACTGTAACTCAGGAGATGCTACACAGAAAGCAGGGGTTTTATTTACTTAACCCAGTTTAATCTATAACTTTGGCCTAGCAGAATATATGCAATCTTAAAGAAGAGGACGTGTTCAAATACGGAGGCGAACAACATAATGCGGCAAAAAATGTTGGTATTGTGGTTTAAACGCAGTCATTTAATGTTTGGGAAGGTTATATATTACAGTACGGAGGGAGTCTAACATCAATAATAGACAGTATCAGGCACGCCGAGCTAGCCGTAAAGATTCTATCAGGAAATACCTTGTTTTATAATGTCTACCGGTGTCAAGTGCTTTGATATTTTCTTTTTAAATTATAATATAATTAATTGATTATTTAAACCATCTTTGGTCTGCATGTGAACGATTGCACAATTTCTGTCAAAAAGTCAAAAAGTCGCTTTTCCAACCATCTTTCATGTCTTATTCTATCATATTCTTTCCGACTTCCGAAACCAAACTTACTAATTATATGAAACAACTCTGCGCGACATGCAATTTCAAAAAAAAAGAAAAAAAAGCAACCCCCTAATCGTCTTGACAAAGCAATGGTTTCAGTACAATGGTCCCTGTTGGTGCTCTATGGCAATGGTTGGGTGGGTGAGTTGGTTTCCGTGATAATGTTCTCTTTCTCTGTAGAGATGGGGTTAATGTAGTGATGACTCTGTGACAATACGATGATTTTTGCGGCGATGGTTTCAACAGTTCCACGACAATGCTCTCTGTGACAGTAGGTGGATGGGTAGGTGAGTGAGTGATTTCCGCGACAGTAACCTCTGTGACAATGGTTCCGCGACGGCCTCGGCGATGGCGGTTGGTTTCCGTGGCGATGATTTCCGCGATGATAAGGTGTAAAATTCCGATTTTATTATTTTTATTTTAATAATATATCTTCTCACTTACAAATCTTTTACTATATCCCTCCAATTCTCCGGCTGCTTGTCATCATCACCCAATTTTTTATTCCACTGCTTAATTCTACTCATATTGACTTCGAAGTATAATTCGTCTGCAAACCATATCTTTTTCCTCTCAGATGGGAGTAAGAAAAAGATTTCTACATCTGCAAGAACTTGAGCCAGCTGAAGTAGATAGGATTTCTCACTGATCTCCGTAGCTTTGTTGAAGGAGTCGTTAAGCATTGCAATCAACAAATTCAACAGGATGATGACGGTGATCAGCGAAAAAAGAACACGAAACACGTCGGCCGCCAGATCAACACCGTCGAAGGTCCCAATGGCACTGGTGTCGCCTGGTATAAGTTAATAGGATATATATATACATTTATTAGTTTAATGACCATTTTATACAATTACAAAATATTCACTACAACTAAATGAAACTAATAATAATTATCATAACCTCAACAATATAATTACCTGTAAGCCAGTAGTATGTATATTTCTGTTATGAAAGAAGAAGATAAACAAATTTTTTGTAAGTAAATCCTTTTCAGTTGACCAGACATAATATATGTTATATTATTCCTATTATTATTATTATTATTTTTTTTTTAAAAAAAATGTTATCGAAATGTAAAAAATCTTACAATAGAATTAGGAAAAGTGTTATAATGATTTGGACCACCTGGCACACTAATGTCAGCTAGGGCGGTCCACAACGCATGGCTGAATCCCAGAACAATCACGAGCATTATGAGCATAAATGATCTGGTATTTTTATCAAAGGAGAATTTAAGAGGTGAGTTTTTTTCCCTTGCGATTAAGGACCATGTGTGAATAAGAAGCTCACCTTAGACTCCATACAACGCTGATGATGACATTCGCGAAAAGACCGATAGTTCTATAGATGCGACATTGTTGCAGCTGCCAGTAAATGAAGAAAGATGAGGAAAGAAACAAGGAAATGCAAGACAAATTAGAAAGAAAAAAAAAAAAAAAAAAAAAAAAAAAAAAAAAAAAAAAAATAAAAAAAAAAAAAAAAAAAAGGAAAAAAAAAGGAGGAAAATCCCGATAGTAGTCAATACCTAATATATCAATAACAAATGTTAAATCGTTAAACTTACAAAATTTGCCCACAAAATTAGAATTGTAAACGCCGTAAATCGACTCGGACCCCTCGCGTTATTCACAATTCCGTTAAGTGAAATAATCCAGGGCATCACTACAGCTGCTCCGTTCAATAATTTGTAGAAACTCAAGAAATAATTTAACCTCATATGTATGAGTAGACGGAGTTCGAGAATGAACAACCAAGTGGAGAGGATAATACAGGCGAAGAACATTTCTCGGCGCCATTCGAGAGGATCATTTTGTCCAATGGTGGGCGCAGCTGCAACCATGAAGAGAATGTAGTTGAACATGTGTTGTATCAAATAGATATAATAGCGAGGTCGTGCGAAGGTCTTCCATTTGAATTCGATAATAGGCTGTACCAGAGCAGCAAAAATACAAATTAGAGACTGAGGAATTCAAGCGAATTCTTTTTTAATCATAGAATAAATAAATACCAGCCAAAACGGCAATTCGAATCCTTCGACCTGTCCACGCATTGCTATATCGGTGAAGATGCTCTCCGGGAAAAATATATTTCTTGGAGGAAACCTTGAAAGTCCGACCAAAGGTACAACACACCAGACATGGGTGCGCAGATGACGCTTGTGTCGTAGCCATCCGTAATCGAGACTCCATCTAGAACCGAAATTCTTCGGTTTAGGTTGGACGGCTACGTGGCAGGAGGGGTGATCTACGGTAGCAGAAAACTCGGGGTTTGTTGTAGAGTAGCTATAAGGCTGGCCAGTTTTCTTATTGATGACAGGGAGGAGCGCTACCCTTTGGAGGGACTCGCAAATTAAATCTGTCCCCACCCCCGAAAAAAAAAGGGGGGGATATTAATAAAATATTTCCTGAGCTTCACTATTCAAATTGCAAACCATTCACAATTGAAGTATATAGAAAAAAAAAAAAAAAAAAAAAAGGTTGGCCTCACCAGGATAATAATGAATCAGATGAACGTAGTGCTCCGTGATCGGCTTCATAAACGATATATTTTTGCGGGCGTGAAGTGTCAGATAGTCGAGAACACGCTGAATAACATCTATGTTTTCTTTTGTGATTGCATCCCCCAAGACGTCCGTTGCTTGTTGTAAAAAGTCCGACAGGGTTTCTTTGTCCTGTGGCATCTATGATTGAGTACAAAGGATGTAACGAGATTTGACAATGCTTACGAAGCTAAAAGTTTATGAACCCTTACATTTTCATATTCTCCAAGGTCGTCCTCGGGTGCTATATGAATCGACATACGATCAGCAGCTGCTATTTTTTCGTAATCAGACGCCATATGCTAAGAGAGAGAGAAGCGGGCGAAGTGTCAAAAAAAAAACAGAATAAGGTAAGGTCATACGCCATACGCCACAAGGACTATCGCCCGAATTTGGATAGCATCTCACACTGACGAATTGTGTATTGTGTTTTATTTTATTTTATTGTAATAATTTGTATTATTAAACACATGAATATCCTTCAAAATATATATATATATATAAAATACAAACTAGCATCAGGAAACCAGAAATCGTGTTTTGAGAACACACGAGAAACACAGAAAACAAGACACAAAACATCGCCTAGTTATCAAAAAAAAAAAAAAAAAAAAAAAAAAAAAAAAAAAAAAAAAAAAAAAAAAAAAAAAAAAAAAAAAAAAAAAAAAGAGCTAGTAAACACAGAGAATTAAGAAGACTCGCACCGCAAGATTGACTTAAATAAATAAATAAGTAAAAATAAATAAATAAATAAATAAGTAAGTAAAAATAAATAAATAAATAAATAAATAAATAAAAATTTGCAGGTATAGATTCACGCGAGCGGTAAGTAGATTCACATGGGGCTGTGTGTAGATTCACATCGCATGCAAGATCTACTTACCAAGGCATGGTGTGCGCGCGAGGGACAGCATGCAACTTGGTGGGTGTACTGAAATGATGGCAGCAGTACAATAAATAGTAGTATGTAGTATACTAATATTTACGAACAGAACGTCGGTCCAAACAAAAACATTAATTGCCGAACGAGAACTAGAATGCGACGGTCACTCCAGGCAATGATTACACTTTCACTCGATCCAGCATGTATTTTTAAAACCGTGTTTTAAATAAAATACGTAAAGTCCTTCCCTGGTTTGAAATCAGGCAGAACATCCGGAACACAGAACATTAACACCAGAAAAACAGAACATCATTGTCGGAACATCACAAAAAATCAGAACTCAGAACGCTTTGCGAGAGCTGAGATCGATGTATGCGTGCTCAAACAAATACTTGACCGTTCTAAGGTCGTTCGTAGGGTTGTTGACGGGTTGGACCACTGCGGGGTTGATGAGTGGAATGTTCACTGGGAATGGCAATAAGCTGCAAGCCAACTGAGTCTTTATTCAAGCAAATATCGCAGGGTATTTATACAATATGTCAAGCTAATAATAGATGAGATGGCAGAACGATTGACCGAGCGCGCAAGCAGTGACAAGGGTAAATGCTTGGCAGCGAAACGAGGAGGGAGAAATGGGGGCAGGGAATTCGAGTTCATAATACCCGCAAAAAGATCGGGCAGGATAGAGGCGGGCGGGTCGACGTAGAAGCAGTCTTGCAGGCAACGTCTTGCGTCGTTAATTGGTGCGTGAGCAAGTTAGGTGTAGGCCAATAAAGAGGCCACGGCTTGCTGGGGATCGTAGATGGAACCGCTAAAATGCCCGTCATCTCAGAATCGTGCCTCGGAGCGCTCTTTGGACTTCTCGCGAATTACGCGCCACAACATTAATGAAATTTTATGCAAAATAACTTTTGCTACAATTGATTTTTCTATGCAAGCATATTAGATATTCACTGCCAAATAATATTACGATTTTAGTAGATTTTATAGAACTAAAAATTCACAATAAAATACACTCAAGGCAGCATATCTTTTCTGAATGTCATCACGTGTTCGAAGCTGCGCGTTGTTTGCGTCGTCATTCGCTGGCTACGCATAAAGCTATTTATTAAGTTGATATAGTTGTGAAGTAGATTATGTATCAGCAAAGATGAAATGAACTATAATTATATATTCCCGCCCGTCCGATTTTCCCTATACCAGGGAGTTTGCGCTACCCGTATTTTTACGGTAGCGCAAACTCTCTACTAAACTAAATCCTACTACATTTTGGGTTTCCCTAATCGCTTGTAACCCAACAAAGTTCAATAAATACAGAGGATGCGTTTACATTTACCTTCAGCAGTTGTAATGCCAATGTTCTTTGCAATCTCCTTAACAGCAATGGCGATAGCAGGTGGTGTATACCCTCTTGTTTTAACAGCCTGTGAACGCTTTAGTCTCCAAGTGTCAGGTGTCATTCGAACTGTAGAGGTTTCAATACCTTCTTTTCGAGTACTCGATGCGGTGCTTCTTGAAGCGGCAGGCAAAAATCTTCCAGCTGTCTCCATTAGCAAGTGTCTTTGAGCTAAACCGCATCCAAACATTAGAAATAAGTGGTCACCATTTGTCTTCGAATTCCTTTACGGGAAGCTATCGACGTTGAAGAGCCGAACGCGTTTTTCTAAAGGTTCATGATGTCAAGGTCACAATGTTGGGTCGCGTGCGCAGTGTTGAGGTCGTATGCAGTGTTGGAGTCGCGGTTGAAAAAAATCACCTGATGGGGCCTGGCTCTAGCGAACAAGGCTAGCCCAATCGAATTGGTATCGAATTGGTATTGCTAGCACCCAAGATATGCGAATACTCAAAATCTGCCTTTTTTAATTCAAAAATAACTAGTGCGCCCAATAATAAATTGTAAAATAGAGACTGCTCGTTTTATTCTCGCTCCAAGGATAGTTTGTTGTCCCCAAGGCCTAATACTATACGGAAAACGTTAGGTATGGTACCTCGTGTTACCAAAGCCAGTAAGGTGTCAACATTACCCGATTCATGAAAAAACATGAAAAGTGGAAAATTCGGTCGGAAAGTTTGGTCAGAAGACTGCGCTGATTTTATCCACCACCCCTCGATTCCTAGTACATTTAGCCCCGCTTCATCTTCTTTGTTGCCACTTCTCTTCACATTTAACTCTGTCGTTGCGTCCTCGTTTTCCCAGAAGTATACTCGCCAACGAGATCCTGCTCTATAGTATACCTGAATTTTATATTTTGCCGCAGTAATTGTCAACAAACTGACCCATGCTCGGGAAATTGCCAAGTTACCAATGGCAAAATCTATTCTAATATCCAATCGGGATCGGCACACAAGTTGATTGAAAGTGGTCGAAGATTCCGTGCAACAAACAAATTCGCAACTATATAAAGACAACAACTTTCGGAAAATGATATTGACAAAACATGTCAATATCAGATTCAGAGGACGACGATTATTTTGGGAGTGAGAGTGCAGTTGACGACCATCGTGGTGACGCGTAAGTGAGAATCCACCTGTTGTGGTTTATCCTCTCTTGATGTCTTGACTCTCGTTTAAAACCCGATCATTGTAGCACTCCCGATCCGGCGTCTTTGTTCAACATCAAACTCATCAAGCTCGACAAAGAGCCTGCCGAAGTTTCTGTCAGCAAGACAGAATCTTTGGAGGCTCTGCTTAGAAAAATTGCAGGCAATGTGTGTTGGATTGTTTTCTTACGTTAGTGTTTTCTTACGTTAGTGTAGCATTTATATA
The DNA here is from genome assembly GCA_003990785.1 of Endogone sp. FLAS-F59071. Lineage (NCBI taxonomy): Eukaryota > Fungi > Mucoromycota > Endogonomycetes > Endogonales > Endogonaceae > Endogone > Endogone sp. FLAS-F59071. The sequence continues at coordinate 7,497 of RBNK01000459.1, read as the reverse complement.
TCGTGTGCTGAAATTTGAGATTGTATGAATGATCACAGTATAACCCTACCGGTATAAGGTATCTCCTGAATATAAAAGATGGTAACGAAATCGATCTCGATGAAGATGATCTGACGATGGAGCAACTTGGACTCGACGAAGGGTCGGTCCTTGTTATGACGGTGTGTATAAATTGGCAAGGGTGCTCATGGTTCTGGTTGTGAATCATTTCGAAATTCTTACAAATGGTCGACGTTTTTTCAAAATAGAAGCGCTAGCTTGGGTCGACTAAATTGTTATCTTCATCTTCACTTTACCTGTCAAAATAAACGAATGCATTTAAGTCTCGAACTTGGTCAGAAAAGGGTCTTTTTTGGGAGGGTTTCTAATCCGTGTGTAAAGGTTATAGTGGGTTTGATGGTGTTGATTGGGATATCATCGCCAAAGATAATACCATCGCGGGCCGTTTCTTTATTTTAGGACAAAAAGTCTCCGTACTCAACATCCCTAACGGCGTCCATAAATGGTATTTCCTGCGAACTTTGCCATTTACCAATTATTTTTTGCAAACCTCCTATGAGTTGTCGGTGATTTTATTAAAGCACTATTATGGAAGACGAATCGAGAAGGTGCAAGTAAATGATGACCCACTGAATGCTGATAATACGTGAATTGGCATTAATGGCATTTTCTGTTACTTCCACGCGGGCCTTTCTACCTTATTTTGTCCAGCACACAGAATCCATCAATTTTTGCCGTGCACAACGGCATTTGCATCATTGTATTTTGGAAGCACAAAACCGACTCCCTTAATGATTTAATAAATACTATTACACTATTCTACGAGGAAATAGAGGTTTCACGGAGGTCTCAACGGATGTCCCGGATACCTGCGCCGCTTCCTATGGAGCTTCGTTTTACAATCAAGAAAAGATTCCGAGAACAGATGAGAATGTGTAGAACAAACTACTTCATCTCAACGATTTCTTAAGTATTTGGCTCCAGGACATCCAGTTATATTAGACAAGGAAATAACAAACAAATACAAAAGACAAAGCAGGGTGGGTGGGATGTTTTGCGAAATTGAGATCAATGTCGAGTGCCGAATGCTACAGTTATATGTTCGCCTGCAGAGACCGCGCCTTCTCCATTGGTCGACTCAAGATCAGTGGGAGGGCCCGGGAATCAGGTGAAACGGCATCTTAGAATCCATTTGCGCTTCCTCCGACACGCGAAACCTCCTATATGTGATCTCCTTTTCCTTCAGCGGCTCCAGGATGGGACGTCATAATTAATTACCGTCACCGCTTCGCAGTGAGCCTTTTTTTTTTTTTTTTTTTAAAAAAAAAAATAAAAAATTACTGAGTACAATTGGACGATTGTCTGAATAGACAACATAATAATTACGCAAAACCACCTCGTAACTTTATGGACGCTTATGTGCTTATGTTATCCCAACCCGTCACCTCGGTCCTTTTAGACTGTATATGGAGAACCGAGCCCAAACAAGAATGAACTTTCACCAGTGATGGCGACGGAAATAGCAACTGTTCTAACAATGATGCTTAGCAACGGTAACAGCAACACCAATGGTAAAGGTAACTGTGCTGTAATAGAAGCATGGATAAGCTGGATGTGTATATTATATAAGTGTACTTTTGCACATTTTCCCTACTAACCATAAGCTTGTATTTCTTACCTATTCTTAAGTTATTGTGAATGTTTCAATTAGCAGCATACACGCCTCTATGCACCTCCAAAGTATCTTGGGATGCATCCTTCAAAGTATTCTACAATATTGATTACTTCTCAGACTTCAATGCCTCCTTCTCCACTGAAATCTTTTTATCTAAGGTCTTTTGTTCTCTAATAAAGGCTATCTGTTCTCTGAGCAAAATCTCCTTCTTTATTAATATTTTCTCAACTAAGTCTTTCTGTTATAATAAATGATTTCTGTAAGTATAAAACACAGTTCTGAGAGAGTTCTGATATAGTTGAAATTATTTAGAGAATATTAGACTATATACTAGACCCTTTTATATATTATAAAATTCTAGCTATAAGATCCTTTTACCTTGTATACCCCCCTCCAACTGTAAGAGTGATTATTTTTAGACATTGTACTTGCAAATAGTACTTAGAAACAACTGCTATTATGCTGCAACACTACTTAGAACATTCTAGTTAGTTGAATACTGATAAGAAATTTCCTTTTGAGAATTATTTCTATATAAGAAATCTGAATATAGAAATATTTTCTATATAAGAAATCTAAATACAGAAATATTTTCTATACAAGTAATCTGAATATAGAAATATTTTCTATGTAAGAAAATTTTAATATATTATTAGACTCATACTATAACTCTTAACTTATATAAATACTCTTCAATTCTTTATTCAATAAATATCAGTTTTTAGTTCTTAATTCTCTTTAATAACTCTTATACAAATAATATACTGAACCTATATAAGTTTTTATAAGAGTTGAAGTTTCAAGAGACTCTATATAATATAGATAGTTATAGACTCATTAAATTAATATTCTGCACTATACCAGCAAACTATCAACATGAGTTCAATAGCAGTGCATACTCAAGATCTTTTTAAATAAAATATACTAGATCTATGAAAATTGTGATAACAAATTTGTAAAACTTCAGTCTTTCATTATAGAATGTTATAACATGTAGCTTTACTGTATATATTAGTAATATATGAATATTATATAACTCTCTAGATTATTACTCTAACTTTCATATTTTCAAGTATTTGAGCTTGAATTCTCTACTCTCATTTTCTTTGCTTTATTTCAATAATAGTATTTATACTTTACATATCTGGTTATCATTCTGTATAAATAGCTTGATATTTCACTTTAATAAAAGACTTGTTGTTGTTGTTGAAAATTATATACTTTGCAGTCTACTCCTCTTATATATATAAAAGCCTCAGAATAGCTTCAAAACAACTTGAATATCAACCTAGATCAGCACTCTTATCCTCATCTATTAGGAAACTATTTTCAGTTTATAGTTTATAACTACATAGTATCTATGCTTATAAGCTGTTCTTAGACTATTTGTAGGTTGTTCTAGCTAGTTCATAGTTTGTGATATTGTTCTAAAGGTGTTTGTAGTTTGTGATATTGTTTTAGTGGAGTTCTAGAGTAGTTCACAACTGTTCACTAATAATAGTTTATAGTCTATAACTAGTATCTATATCTATAGCTATTTTGTTCATAGCTTTTAGTAAAATAGTTTGCAGCTCTTAGTAAAATAGTTCATAGTGTAACAGCTGACCCCCGACTTAACTGATTTTTGTGAACTTGTACTATGCTTGATTTAGAAGTTACTGTAATGCTTTATCCCCTTCCTATTATTTTGGTATGATGCCTATTATTTCGGCATGACGCCTATTATTTCGGCATGACACTTATTATTTTGGCAAAATGCCACTACCAGAGTTATTACATATTCTTCGCAATGATTGGATTGTATTTTCATAGCGAAGTCTTTATTAGTTATTCTTTAGTCTCTCAAATTTGTATAAATACCCCCTCTATTTCTATCTAAATAAATCAGTTTGTATAGAGTCTTGGAATATCTCAATATCAGTCATAGTAAAGCCTGAAAAGCATAGCATGAAGCTGTAGTAAGGATATGCAAAGGGAGATATTGCATCTGATACTCTGAGCATTCTCAATGAATGAACGAATGAATGAATGAATAAATGAATGAATAACTGGTTATTAATACATTTGTCACAATAGATTAATTAACCATTTTTCTGATATTATTCTATCTAATATCTATTTTTTTATTTGTATTACATCAGAAAAATGGTTAATTAATTTACAAACTATTTTACTAAGAGCTGTGAACTATTTTACTAAGAGCTATAAACAAAATAGCTATGGATATTAGAGCGGAGAGAATTTTTATTATGTGAGATTACAGTTATGTAACCTATAATAACACTGAGACCCATAGTGTTATTAAAACCTTTAGTATTATTGAGATCTGCAATTATATTATAACTTAAAATAGTATTCTGATCTGATATATTATTTTATCAACCAATTATATTATAACTTGATATATCATTTTATTATATCTTAGCCAATCAATAGTTAGCTAAGCCAATTAGAAATTCGAATAGTAACCTGAGTAGCTACTCGTATAGCACCTTGTAATTTCTTATAAATACCTTACTTGCAATTATCAATAAAATTTAGACTACAACAAGCTAAGAAAGCTTCTTACAGATAACCTGAAGAATAATCCTGCAAAGTCTAAATAGACTTTGTAGAAGAAGTCTTAGTCTGGGACTAAGCAATGGTTAGAAAGAAAAAGAAGTTTATTTGCAACAAAGCTTATTATATTATATTCACTATTTAATACACTTTCCTACTAGTCACCCCACCCTTCAAAGCCGCTACCGCATAACCTGCTAAGACTCTAAGATATGCTATAGTAAATATTTTACTGTTAGAATATTTTAGTCTGTCACAATTGGTACCAACTGGCAGGAAATCATCGGAGAACCACCCATCCAACCAGATTTCTGTTATCTATATTGCTTGATAAAAGCTTGTCGAAACCCTTGGTGAAAGACTCTACAGCAATGAAGAAGTAAACGAATTTAAAAGCAGGCGAACTTTGAAAGATAAGTAACCTTGAGAAAAGACATTTATAAAATGTTAGTTGAACAGACTTTTATTACTGAATCAGTACTTGATAGAAGAAATGAAAAATTATAACTACCTTGAAGCCAGTGCCCCCTGGTATATACTATAGAAAATGACTATAAGAACCACCGATACTTACCCTAGAGGAAGAATAAAATGATCAAATGACGATTGAACCTACAATTGCAGGAGAGAGATATTTATCAGCATTAAGAGATATTTGGCATATAGTTTGACAGAACATATATTCTTAGATCACTAACTAGATTAGATCCTGGACATGATAAGCCTAAATAGAGTGAATAGATACTAGAAAAGACATTGAACACTCAAACAATTGCTAGACAAACAGATGACCTACCTTGTGGAAACCCTTAAAGGAAGATAAAGCAAGTGACGGCTATCTACTTAGATTGACTCCTAGATGGAAGAAGAACAATTATTGAACATTTATTAATTATGAGAATTCTATAGGAATTTATTAGGAAATCTCTCTCCTGAAAAATACAGCAGAATCATATTACTTACTTAGATGAGCAACCAACTTGATCAACCTCTGGGAACTTATTGCTCTTCTCATCAGAATCAAATAGAATAATAGCAAAATTAAACAGAATAGTACAAATAAGAGAAGAACTCCCTGGAGCATGCCAGCTTTGGATAGTCCTCACTAGAGTCCAATATCCATCAGAAGAATCTGCTGGAGACTCAGGAACTTTGCTCTTATCTCTATTGAAGAGAATTATATAGAAATTAATAAGAATTCTTAATCCTGATGAAATTATTAAAGAAGATACTTACCCATCAACAACTTCAGGAGGTTTATTCTCCTTATCTGATGACTCTAAAGGACTTGATGATCTAGGAGTTAAGACCAGGATGCTTGAATCCAAGACTTGACCATCAACCCTAAAAGAATTCAAATATCCTTCAGAAGTCACCAGATTTTGAGATAGTTCTAATTATATAAGGAAAATATAGCAGAAGAAAACCATCAGTAAATGAAAATACTTCAGGAAGATTCTTGCCTACTGCAGTACCTACCAGGATATAGTGTTACATCTGTATCAAAACCTTTATCAACTGGGAGCACATCGTCATCGAAATCAATGCTTACTGCAATAGCTACATCGACCTCTTCAGAGAGAGGATTTGCCATAGGACTGAGAGTCAATCCTGGTTTATAATACCAAGAATTGTCGCTGCCCTCCCAGCTTGGAGAAGTAGCCAGAGGTACTAGAAGATTAAAATACATAACAAAGTCATAAGAAAAGAAATCATTGGTGATCAAGCAGACTTCTAATTGATCAGATACTCACCAACCCATTGATGCTTAGGAGAATGCTTATCCTCAGAATTTGTATCTCAAAAACCTGGAGGAGTTTCATAGACGATCTTCTCGTTATCCCAGTGATACTTGCCAAGAACAGAAGGACTCAAGGGAGGAGTCTTGCAAACAATCTCACTATCACGAAGGATACTAGGAGGATTCAACTCTATGAAATCATTAAGAGTAACTGATCATTGGCACTGTAAAGTTATAGTAAAAGTATAGAGAAAGAAGTAGTATATAAATTAGAAGACTTTTTAGAATTACAAGACAGAAGCAGCAGATGACCTCATTCTTATACCCACTGGAATCATGTATGAACAACTACCCGAGCACCTATCCCTGAATCTCAGCAAGACCTCAAGAACTTACCCATGTGCTAGAGAGACCTCATTTAGAAAGAAACCTCATTGCTAACCTAAGCAAGCAAGACAACCCTTGTCAAAGAGAGCAGATGAATCTGGACAATAAAAGCAAGACATATGATATACCTTTCCTAGCCAAGAAATGAATCGCCAAAAGAAAGCAAGTCACTAAGCTCAGAAACGGAATCACGTGTGAATCCCATGCCCTAAGACCTCATAACTGATACTTTATGGCAAGATTCAGCAAGACCGACACATACAGCATTTAGACAGCCCAACATACATATATATACACATGAATCACTCACCTCATTCCACCAATAACCCTAGCGAATGATTGATGAATCAGTTCAGATTGTTAGTGTCGAATGAGCTCACACAGAAAGCTAGGATACCTGACTGAGAACCTGATCTGTATGAATAACTTAAGAGTTAGAAGGAAAATAGATGATGAATCAGCTCATACCCGAAAACTGTTGTAATTATTAGCTTATTATATCTCTTCTATCAATGATCGATGGATCAATGATCGATCATACGTCACTCAATTGTGGCTTAGACGATCTTTGTTTGTATCGACTAATCATAATTTAGCATTAATAAATATATGCATATTGGCTTCATTAGCCAGTGTGCTCTTTACTCCAAACACACATTTGAAGATCAAATTTCAACAGGTTATGAGCCCCGAGCCGCTCGAATTGCAGCTCGACAACCTGAGATCTATGCAATCATCTACGCAATTACAACTGTGATTACTGTAAGTATTTATTTAAAATCGTAAACAATGCGTCAAACAAAGCGATAAACAACGTGACAAATGACACCGTGATAAAGCAATGTGATAAACAACATATAATGACGTAGCACTCAACGACGTGACACGACGAAATGGACAACCTATACGCATCATCGTCATCAGCAACAAGATCGACAAGATTGCGATCTAAATCAAAAACAGACAATAGATATCAACCCCCTGACGATGACGATGAAGGATTGGATAGAAACCATCAGAGCAATATTGCATTTAGCCTCGATTGACAGGAACAGATAGCTATAACGATCAGAAATCAGGAAGATAAATTAGACACGCTTGCAACCCTAATGGGCGAATTGATGGCAAAAATCGA